>VUQG01000872.1:6964-20394 GCA_015106755.1 Etia nguti | reverse complement strand
AAGGGGAATGAAAAAAATAAAGAGAGTGTGTGTGTGTGTGTGTGTGTGTGTGTGTGTGTGTGTGTGTGTGTGTGTGTGTGTGTGTGTGTGTGTGTGAGCAAGAGCATCTTTCTTGATCTTCTCCAAAATGGTGTCAGCTCAGCAGTCTTGCCGGGTGCCACACGTCAATAAAACCGATACCTGCCCATCTTCTGCTAACACACTCCCACTACATACTCACCACTGACTGATTTTGACATATTTGGTCCAAGTGAAAAGTTACAACGGGAAACTATTCTAAGCTAATTTGATGAAAAGCAGAGGAAGAGAGGGGGAGGAGGAAAGGAGGGTGGGAGCAATCCTCAACCAAGTGTGTAGCATGACAAAAAGGGGTGTCTGCCATATGCTTGCTGTTGAAAAGGCAGCTGCCCCCCCCCCCAAAAGCCTCGGATTCCATGTTTCTGTGGTTTTGTGTTCGGGCGCCAGTGTGATTCTGTACTAATTACTATTTTGGAACATGAGGGGGAAAAGGAGAGATGTGGGAATAGAAATGTGTACATGTGCGTGCAGCAAAGTTAGAATAGATCCGTTTTGTTTTTTCCCGGGCCTGTGCTCCCTGTCCTGCTGTTGTCTTCAGTGTTTCCCCTTTAACACAAACTATTCTCATGGCATATACTTATGCTATTTTTTCTGCTAATTTGAGCACTGGACAAAAAATGTCTCTGCTATTTATGTGCCACAGTTTTTTCTTTCTTTTTTTTTCACATACAAATTTTTGACATTTAAGTGATCCTTTCACCAAGCTGTTGCACAGACATAACCTGACAAAGGATTATATATGAAAGGTTTAGCTAAAGGCTACACAATATATCGTTTAAGCACTGGTTTTTACACTGTGCACATAAGAGGTTTGATGTCAAGTAAGGTAAATGATTTCTAACATTTTGTGCTGCGCCTCACGCAGTTGTTATTTTCTATGAATAATCTACATAGAAGTCTCTCTAATATAAAATGATTTACTCCAATTTAAGGGTGCACTTAAACTTTAAGTGCAAAAAAGAAAAAGACCACTAGAAAACACAGAAAAAGGAAGCGCTAGTTCCACAAAGAAGCACGACTTGGGAGGTGAATCAATTTATTCATCAAATACAAGCGAGAGCCACGGAAGAAGAAAAAAAAAGTCTCATTTTCACTATTTTCAAAGGTGTTCAAATCATTTATTCAATGTTTTGTCCCTTAGGCACAAGGTACAACTTTGTCTTCTTAAATCTCCACAGGCTTTGCACAACTGGATTTGGGGGCTTTTATTCTTCTTTGGAGATCTGATTTAACGCTGGGCTTTGGCTGTCTGACTCAACTACGATCAAAGACTTGTCCTGAAGCCGCTTCAGTGCTGTCTATGCTTCCTGTTTCAGCTCATTGTTGCGCTTTTGCTGCATTCATCCTTCCTTCACGTCCAACCGGTGTCCACGCCCCGTTCTTGAAGCATGATGCTACCACCACCATGTGATGTAGGATTGGCAGTCGTGGGTGAGGAGCAGAACTCTTCAGAGTTCTCTCAGTTCTCTAAAATCTGTAAAGAAAACATCAAAACAAGCTGTGAGGTATCGTTAACTTACAAAAGTTTAATGATGTTCCAGTACAGAAGCTCAGAGACATTCTTCTCCTCCTATATCAGGACTTCTGCTGTCTAGGTGGCAACACCTGTTGCTCAGGAGAATACGGCAGCATCTTCCTGAGTCTTAATGGCAGGTATAAAGAGACACGTGAATTATACTTCTGCCTCAGATCTACGTTGTAACTTGTGCCATCACCCCATTTTAGCCCTAACCGCAACCTTCTACTTAACCTGACGAGCACCTCACCGAGAAATGTAACGACACGTCGGGCTGATACAACAGCGACTTGAATGATGTGGAAGGTTGCAGAGTAGGGATAAAAGAAGTTTCTGGCTACTGCGTAAATTGACGTAAATTTCCAGCAGAAGTCTAAAACAAGCTTGAGACAATTCTGCAGGGGTGAGAGAACCAACCTTTGTTCTCCTGTCTCTATAGACAACCAGCCTCTGAAGCTATTTTAGAAAGCTTGATGGGCCTCTTGTCATCTCTTCCACCAAGGCACTCCTAGCTTTTTTCTGGAGTTTGACCACACAGAGATTTCTAGAAAGAGCTCTGGTGGTTCCAAATGAGCTCTATCACACAATTTTGGAGGCTCATGTGCTTCTGAGCACACTAGAAACCTCAAAAATTGCTATATCATGCCATAGTTCAGCAACAGTGTTTGTATAATACTTTCATAATAGACATCTAATGAGAGTTTGGGGGTTATTTGTGGCTCACAGTGAGACTCTACACAGGTGTGTGCCTTTCTAAACTATGTGAAAACCTTTATACTAGCCAACTGAACAACAGCTGGAGTCTACCCATGTCAGTGGTTAGGTAAAATTGATGTATATTAGCACAATCTGGAGTGCCACAACATTATTTGTTTGTTTTTTTTGTTAACAGAGAGATTGCAGGCTTTTATTTGTAGGAAATATAAAAAAATAGACATTAGGACCAGAGTTTCACTCTGTCATTATGAGCAGTGAATGTTGATTAGGGGGAGAGTGCCAGTTTTACTGGAAGTGGATGTTGCAACCAAACAATTTGTGTGGGGGAAAAAAACACATTTTGTGAAGCAATGTCGCTCCCATACACTCATATTTGTGTGTTTTTGAATGTACTCCTGTCTTTTCACAGTAGGTCACTTAGCTGAATGCCTGCAATACTAGCAATGATCCAAAATTACTAGTCAATAGTGATATAGAAACCTTAGGAGTGTTTGGTGTTTGTCCCAAACTTCTTTGTATCATGCAATGTAGAAGTTGCTGAGAGACTGGATGTGCTTTACACAGCTGAAATACTGTGTAAGAAATCTCATGTAGGTCCCCCCCAAAACCAACCATGCAGTAGTTCAGTAACGACCACTTCGGGACACTCCTCACCTCTCCCTGCTGTTTTCATCTCGTTTCATTCCACCGACTCCCTTTGGAAAACATGAATCCCAGCATGACATCTTAAACACTGGCAGTCGGTATCAGAATACAAGTCCAATCTCTCATAGCGGCTAACCTGTGGGTCACAATCACCTGCTTCTCGTCAAAAAACCACCTCACAGAAAATACCAAGGTCAAGCTCCTCCTATCTCTAGTAAATCGAAATGTTATGGCCTTGTTAGTAACGGCGACTCTCTCACAGATCGCATTACAGATGGCAACGAAAAACATCCACACACGCTGTGGAAATGCTGCAGTGTCAGAACTCACAAACTTAAATCGTAGCGTTGCACATTATTTGGGGCACACAAAATATAGGACACTGGAAAACACTGACAAAAAATAACCACACATGTAGTCCTACTAACTCGTTTTTAAGGCACCTTCGGTCCATCTCGTGCTAATTATACAAAGTTTTCTGGTTCTTAACCTGCTTATCAAATCAGAATTTCCTTTAAATCCCTTGAGGAATCCTTTTAGTCAGTTTGTTTAGTTGGAAATGATGATGTTTCTATTTTAATAAATACGGCATGCTGTTTTTCTTTCTCCTAGTATCATTTTTAAACCACAGAGACTCTCAGAGGTGTCTGGCTTTCACTGCTCTGTCTGTGACATTCATTTACCTCTCTAGCGGTGGGGGAAAAACAGCATTTGTTCCTCACCGTGGAGCTTTGTTACAGCTGTAGAATCCACATAAGTTAAAATAAAAACAACACTGCAGAAATAATATGAAATCTGCTTTATCCTCTAGTATTGTTTTCCCTTACAGATGCCTGTAGTGCTGGAAAAATGCAAAAGAGGCTTTCTACTGATCGGCAATCAGACACAATGTTAAAACCACCGACAGGTGAAGTAAATAACATTCATTATGCCCACAGTTCAGAGCCATTTCAAATACCCGCCTGGTATTCAGGTTGTTTTATGTATGCAGTGAAACACACCAAAAGTGATCCAAGGAATGGAGAGAGGGTCATGGGTGCCTAAATTATTTTGATGTACTGGGTAGAGCTGATGTTGATATGAACTGCTGCTGCATAAATTACCGAAAAGCTTAACGATCTAAAGTCTGTTAAGCTTGCTAATGCCAAATGCTCCAAATGCAAACATCACCTAGCAAAGTCTGTGATTACCGTGGTCTGATCAATCAAGTTAAAACAACAAGTGTCACAATATTCACAATGTTTAGACTAACATTAATATTTTCCTTGATTCCATCAGCCCAAGCAACATTTGTTAAACTAGATAAAGGGGACTGTGGCCTTTTAGAACGCACTGTGACTTCCTGAGGAGTTCTTGAACAACGTATAACAGAGAATGGATATTTGGCCCCAGTGAGTTCAAAAACGAGTCCTGTGAAATTGCAGCTCCACTCTGTCTCGCTAGCCTGACAGACAGAAAGGAAATATGACACTTCAAGAAACTAAAGATTCTCTCATTTTTGCCACTTTATAGTATTTTACATCTAATTTCCTTTTCTCAGACGAGCGTTCTCTATCCCTGACTTCTCATTCACACAGTTATACTCTCAACTATATTATTTATTGCATAACCATAATGAACTAAATTAATTCCAAAGGAGCTACATTAATAAAAGACCTATGAAATACTCTCCTTTTGCCTAAAACGCCTGAAATCTGGTAAGTGTGACACACAGAAAACTTCATGTCCATATTTTGATTAATAAACACAATGACATCTTAGTGAATCAGCCGTGTTCGGTGCAGCTTGACAGACAGAAAAAAGTAATAACACAATGGAGATCTATTAATCCGTCAGCATTAGTTTACTGGTGATACATTGTATCGGTGTGTGTGTAGTAGTGGGAAGGAATGACATTTGAAAAATAATAAAAATATATATTTTCAAATGTACTCATTCAATCTTCTGTTGTCCAAATTTTGGTGAGCCTGTGCACCTGTAGCCTCGGTTTCCAGTTCTTAGCTGACAGCAGTGGCACCCAGTGTGGTCTTCTGCTGCTATGGCCCATCTGCTTCAAGGTTCAGCATGCTGTGCATCCAGGGATGCTCTTCTGCATATCTTGGTTGTAACAAGTGGTTATTTAAGTTACTTTTGTCTTTCTACCAGCTCAAAGCAGTCCAGCTATTCTCCTCTGACCTTTGAACTGCCACTCATTGCATGTTTCCTTGTTTTTGGACCATTCTCTGTAAACAGTAGAGATGGTTATGTAGTAAAATCCCAGCAGATCAGCAGTTTCTGAAATACTCAGACCACCCCACATTCGCAGTCACTTAAATCCCCTTTCTTCCTCATTCTGATGCTCAGTTTGAACATCAGCATGTTGTCTTGAGCATGTATACATGGCTAAATGCATTAAGTTGCTGCCACATGATTGGCTGATTAGACATTTGTTAACCAGCATTGTATACCTAATAAAGTGGCCATGAGCGTAACTGCATGCAGTAGTTTTTATTCCCTGCAAAAGATGAAAGAGCCAGTGAGAATGGTGTGTTTAAACTCTGTTTTCTAAGGAAGCTGGACGACCTCATTTTATTATATCAAACAAAAGCTTGTAAGAGTCATTAAAAGGTGGCACTGAAAAATAGTAGGAAACACTGATTTAAAAATATACAGGTACTCTTAGTCTCAGGGAAATTTCCTTTTCAGGGAGGGAAAAGACTCCCCACTTCTGCCTCCGTGGTACCCCCTGGCTGTGCTTGTGTTTAGCTGTGGGAACAGCCCACTTGGTGGCATGTCCTGAATAGGGGGCCTTCGCCTCTTTTGGTGCTATGTAAGTGGATCAGCCAGCAAACAGGCTTTGGACCATTTCCTTCTTTGTTCTTTACTCTCCTCTGGTTATTTTATTCTGTTGCGCACACACTTGTCACAGGCATTCTTTAAAAGTGCATTCATCTTTCTGACCACTTCTTTCATACTCACCTTTGTCTCAGTGCTCCCTTCCTCTGCTCTGTCCTCTGCCCTTTGAGAAATTATTAGGACAAAAGGTAAAAGACAAAGAAGTGACAATGATTGTGTGTAATAATTAGACATCTCCTAAGCAGCTCTCCAGAGAAGCCAACCTGGAGGCTGAGCTGTCTGTTGTGGAGGGCTGGACTCGGTCACTTGGAGCTAGTCCAAGCTAGACCAGACCCACATTCCTTTCTTTTCTTTCCTCAGTGGGCTTACCAGGCCTGCTCCTAAACACAGTAACAGAGACAAAGTATATTAAACTAGGGTGATTTAAGAGCCTGCGGAGGCTTGATTTATCCCCACCTATAGATGCAGGGCCGTGTGCTTTGGCCAACATACCACCCCCTGCCATAGGAGTCTCGAGTGGGTTGAAGAGGGAGGGTGGAGGACAAAAAAGCAGTGGCTTTGGCAGCACCCATTAATAAACAAAAGACTGCCCAGCATTTTGGTAATGCGTTGGTAAAAGGTCTGTAAAATTTATTTTTGTTTGCCCAAAGAAGAAGACTGCACAACAGAGAGAGATTTGCAGAGACATGTTTGTGTACAAGTATGCGTACAAGCTTCTCCATCAAATCTGTTCCCTCGCTCCCATTGCACAATAATCAAATTGCTGATTGCAACTTCAAATGTTTTATTGTCTAATACAGTATGAAAACCTATTTGGAGACGTAATGAAGCCAGATCAAAATGAAAAAAGAAACAAACAAAAAAAAGAAAAACTGTGTTACATTGCATGGGAATATCATGCACCAATTTGCAGCAGAGGAAATTTTCATCAGAGCCTTGTGGAGAACATGATTTAGCTCTAGGTAATCACGCCCAATATAGCCTCTGTCAGGCCCTACAATCCATTCAGCTCTGCTCACCGGGAGGTGTGATGTGCTGCACGCACCTATCAGAGCTATCCGGGGGCATTAATAATGACTGGGCTTTATGTACACTGCAGGTTCCACATGTGTGTTGAGCACCATGCCTCCCCATTATCTGTGGTAGTGCATTGCCCCATACCACATGAAACATGTATAATATATGAGCCGCCATGTTTGGCTGTAAAAACAGATGAACAGGCTGCTCGGCTGCTCTGCCAGACTCTGTGGCTGGCACTTCAGGACAACCGTGTCAATGCAGAATTTCACGGGCCAGTGGAAGGTGGCTTCTGCAGGATTTACTGTCTGCTAATTTAAAAAGAAATGTTAAAATTCAAAGCTCTGAAATGCATTTGAATGCATGTGTGCACATACATGTTTTTCTGTACTTTTCCCCTGGATTAATTTTATTGGTAACAGGAACCGTACATTTATGGGCAACAATATAAAGAGGAGCTCAAATCTGCAGTTCCATCCATCCATCCATTTTCATCTACTTATCCAATTCAGGGTCACAGGCGGGCTAAAAAAGAGACTAATGCAATTGTCATAGGGTGAGAGGCAGGACACACTCTAGACAGGTCGCCAGTCCATCGTGAGGCCGATACAACGAGACAGACGACCATTCACGCTAGCATTCACACCTGTCAATTTAGAAACACCAATTAACCAAACATGAAGTGTTTGATTGTGGGAGGAAGCTGGAGGGCCTGGAGAGAACCAACAAAGATAGAAGGGAGAACATCCACATACCACGCAGAAACCCCTTAACCAGCCAGTGGAGCCAATGTTGCTGTGAGGCAACATTCCTAAACAGTGCAACGTATTTTGTCCTACCTTTTAATTACCCCACCTTAAAACTGACCACTGTTGTGGGGTTAAACAGGAGTCATTTATTGGACCTTTTTTTCAAAATTATGCTGAAACACAACAGCAATCTTTGTGTCTCCTTGTCTTATAATATCAGTTCCATTGTGAACTTTCAGACCTCTGTTTTAGCACTCATATAAGATCAGCTGTGAAATCAGATTTTAATATTACCTGAATGAAAAATGTGGAACTTGGAAAATATGATACTTGCTGTTGTTTTTCACCAACTGGACTACAACTCTTTTCTTGAAATTTTTGCAATTACAGCTCATGCAGAATGATGTAGCGAGACATTCTTAAAACCCTGGCATCCAATCAGTTTTCAGATGCTTCGACTTGTCTTCAAATCAAACCACAATTACATTTCTGAACTCTTAAATTCTGCTGGACCTCAGATAATCAGGGAGGCTGGGGCTGACACAAAGCACACCGAATCAGCTTTTAGTGACCCAGCTGCCTTCTGCACAGGCTCCATATATACATACATTTATGTGTTTGCATTTATTTACATTTTATTTCTGGTGTGTTTTACCTCATTTTAATTCAACTTGTTTAAAAGCACTTTCTATCTTACTGCTTTTAAACTGGTCTCGCTGTACTTCTTTTTTCTATATTTGAATACGTAGCTCTGTGAATTGCCTTAGGTTTGAAATGTGCTGTATAAATAAAGCTGCCTTGCCTCATCTTGCGTATTTATGGTCTGTTAATACACCACTTGTGAACTGTTATGGCGTGGTTAAAATAAAATGTTACAACATAGAGTGGGCTACAATACCAACCTCACTTTGGCAGAGATAATGTGCACTTGTGGGTGATGCAGTGAGCTAGCTGGAAGTTTACTCTGGAGTACGGTACAACTGAGCCATAAAGGGTTTTGTGGTTCCCTCTCCAAGTACAGTACAATAACTTTGTTTCAGTCATCTCGCTCTCTATTTAAAGTTCACTTTTCAAATAAAACTTGGAGTAGCTGTGGTGGGTTGAAGGGGGGGAGGTGTTGTGTTGGTGTGAGGCATTGGCAGTTGTCGGTTTGCCCTGCGGTGGCACTGAGCGATGGCCTGCCAGTGAAATCGCAGTGAGAGATCTGATGACCCCTTCTACAGTCCAACTTGAGGAAGCTGCTCCAAGATTTAGCCTGTCGCTGGGTGAGTGGTGGGGAGTAAAAGACAGAGAAAGCGCCAGGGAACAATGGAGAGAAGGGAGGGCAGAGAGGCAATGACCAGAGAAGAAAAACTAGTAAAACAAGTAAAAGAGAGTAAAAGTATCGATGCCAACGCTGGTATTGGTATTTGATCAATATTAGTGTGATAGGCGTGATACTTTGTTTCTGTCCTCTAAGTTCAGTATGCAGCCCACTGAATTGTGTTTAATTAATTATTTTTTTGTAAATGAAAATATATACCTCAGACATCCACTAGAAAAAATACCTGAACCTTTTTGTGTTGATTGTCACATCTATCTTATTTACGGCCTATAGCACATTTAAACGTTTACACTCCAAGTCTAAAAAAAAAAGCCCAGTTTCAAAATACATAAAAAGCTGAAAGGTGTGTTTTGTGATTGAGTGGTCATTAAAATGTATCTAGAATTTGCAAATTGATGGTGATTCCTCTTAGAAGTAATTTCACACTGCCTTTATATGTTACATTTATCGGTATTGGTATCGGTATCGGAAATACTGGCTACGTATTTGTGTGTGTAAAACACACTAGCAGGTGTGTCTTTTGCTACGGGGAAGCGCAAATTATCATGGGGGGACTAACAGGGAGGTGTTTGCGGATCTAAGTAGGGCTCATCTGTATTCTGGCCCTGCTTCGTGGAACACAAGCGGGTGGTATTCATACAAAGAGCATCAGCCACAGCTGCTGCTCTGAGAGTGATCAAGAATTCAAACACCCACGCAGCAGGGGTTAAGAGCAAACTCTGCTACTTGGGGATGCCAGGTGTTGTACGAGGACCAGGACAGGAGCCCAAACTAAATTCACCAAACAAACTTGCTCAGGTTTGATCTTAAATTTTCTCTTTGAGTAAGCAGCAATTTGGGCTAAAAACAACAGTTGGTGCTGGGGAATCTTTGGAGACCCCACATCCACTGCTGGCTCTGAACATGCTCGGTGCCAGTTTTCGTTGTGAGGATTGGCAGCAGAGCAACAGTGAAATCAGGTGTGGATAGTTTCGGCTGATTTCACGTGAAGCGTGGAGGGCTGCTTTGACGATGCTGGTTTCACTCCAGAAGGATACCGCAGCAGCTGGCGGTCTCAGTCAAAAACAGCTGCCCCAGGTAGGAACACCGGAATTCTGAATGTGTCCCTACAGGCCTGATCTTTGAGCACAGCAGCAGCTTCTTCTCAGTGGGTTCTCTGATTTCACATCTCTGTGGAGGACCGACGCTAAAAAGAACACCTGCTTAATTCAGTGATATGCTGTTTTTCCTATTTAAGCATATACTGAAATAGTTTGGGATATTAGATTAAATATATAGAACCTCTTGTGGGGTTCAGAAGGCCTTCAACTAAGCAGGTGGGTAAAATAAAATCCGCATCTTGAATTTTGGTCCAATCTTTTTGGTTAATCATTTATTCTACACAGTCCTACAAACTCAGATTACCTTTGAGACCACCTGGATTATATATTTATAATATCATTAGGAAACATCTTTAATGACTATATCTATGATTCTGACAGCCTAGTTTTAATTAGTTTGCTTGTGGAAACTAAAGCAATACTAAGGCTCTCCATAGCTTTTTGTGGGTTCTCTGAGCACGGACGAACATTATAATCTCGGTGAAGTAGTGAAAAAGTCAAAAGGGCCTTTAAGTAAAGTGAACATGCTTAAATTATTTAATCAAATCCACAACCTTTTCCTGGAACATTATACAGCTTCTTATACTTTTTACTGAACTACAGGCACGACTCAGGATGCAACCGCTCTGGTTTCTTGCATGTCAAACTGAGTTGCTCTTTAGGCTGAAAAACAGTAATGTACAACATTTTGGAAGTATGTGCAGTATTACCTTTGAGAGATAGCCGTTCATCTCATTTATTTATGGGAAATTTAAAAAACAAAAAAACAATCTGTGATGTGGAGTTGGACAGAGGTGAGCTCACTGACCTCTCGCCTTTGCCTAACATTTGCTTTAGGCTAGTGGCTGGAGGTTACATAGGCTGCAGCTTACACAACATCATGCAGGGCATCAGTGTGAAAAAAAGAAAAACATGTGCTTTCTAAATCCAATTTAATTTTTGCTATCCATAAAGAGTCTGACAGTGTACCTAAAAGTTTAGAGGATAAGTTGGTAACCATGATAAGTAGTTTGTGGCTACACACCTATACCACAGTGAGGTTCCATATGATACAGTGTTGCCTAACATAGGACATATACATCATTTGTTACCATTTCTTTAGTTAAATGTATTACAAAATGTCAAAGATGAGAAAATTTGACAGTCATGAAAATGTATTTGTTTCACCAAGAAGGTGTTTCCCAAAAAGCTAAAAATCTGACATCTTTCAGCACAGCGTGCAGTGTCTTTAGAAAAACCTTCAGCAAACACAACAATTAGAGGCCAAAAGAAGAAGTGGCAGACATAAGAACTATCTACAGCAGATGAACAGGATCTGTGCTACCGTGTCCTTAAGAAATAGAAAACATGCAGCAAAGACCTGACACAGGACCTGAGACCCTTCAGTTAATCCAGCTACTGTTCACCAAAGCTTCATCAGAAATGGTCTCAGTGGAAGAGTGGCTGTCAAGAAGTCATTCTTGAGGAAGGGAGACAGGAGGAGAAGAGGTTATAGTATGCCAAATTACACAAATAAAATGGACTGAAAATCTGTGACAGCATGGTTTATGTTGTGAAGAACCCAAATTTGCACATTTTTACCTCGAATCATCATTAGTATGTATGGAAGAGATCAGGAGAGAGGTACAACAGTGAGTGTCTACTGTCATCTGTATAACACAGTGGAGGCTCTGTCATTGTTTAGGGCTGCATCTCAGCCATAGGTGTTGGAGATCTTGTCAAAATTTGTGAAATTATCAATGCAGGAAAAACACACACACACACACACACACACACACACACACAAAGCAGCTTAGTTCTTCAGTATGACAATGATCCCAAACACACTGAGTGCAGTAAAAACATACCTGGATACAAAAACACACAATAGAACACCATCAGTCATGGATCAGAGCCCGGACCTCAACATTATTGAAGCAGTGTGGGATTATCTTGACAGAGAACAGAACAAAAGACAGCGAACATCCAAAGAAGAAGCCTGGAGAACTATTACTGAAGACTAATCAAAGAAATTAGCAGAAAGCTAAAAGAGGAAAATAACAGTGTTCATACCAAATTTTTATCTTCAAGGCTGTTGCAATTGCAAAAATAAAAAAATCTGTTTTTGCTTTATATACTGTACTTACATGTATATTTGTATATGTTTTAATAAATCCCTGCACTTAGTTCGCATTTTCTTAATAAAATAAAAAATAAGTGGTGGCTCAAGACTTTTGCATTACGCTGTAGTACAAGTCAAAGATGATTATAAAATGCTGGATCATACTCCTACAGTTTGTTGTTTTGTTATAACACCTACAAAGAGGATACGCACAATAGGCAAAACAATATAATCACAGAAGTGGAAAAAACCACATTATGCCACTTTCAAGCATTTTTTGGTTGTTTTTTGTTTGCTATTTATGTATTTCACATGTCGTATTAAAAGGCAAAATTGATGCAATAATGTGTTTAATTTGTGGCTTGGAATGACACAGAGAATGGCATTTAAGCAGTATTGCAAATCTGTTTGTGAATGACAAAACTTACGGCACTCTCTTTGGTGAATGACCTGTGGCATGCCGGTTCTAACAGAAGCCTAAAGTGAACTTCGTACAGTACTGTATTTAATGGGGTTTTTTATATCCATGTACACAAAAGTAAAAAAAACATTAATCAAAAAATAACATTTTGTGACAATTTCACAAACTGCACACTACCCCTTTAAAGAATGTCCTGTAGATACACCAGCCTGGTATCTAAAAAGCCAGTTTCCATAAGTCATTCTGCACGTTGTTGTTACGACTTTTATTTCACACCATGTGACCCCAACGCCTTAACCAAGAAAAGTTGAATATGGCAGACATGACATGCAAAAGCCAGCCTGAAGCTTTGTGATATTTATATGCAATTTCCAAAATATCACACTCAAGATCATTAAAAGAATAATTCTCTTTAAAAACCGGCTGTCCAGTAGAAATTAAATATTAAATTAACTCTTTCTTTTAACATCCAGTGTAGGCAGTCTTGTTAATCATTGTACCCTTTGTTTAATATATTATAGTAAAAAGCTTCAGCTGCCTGGGATGTTTGACAGTACAAGCTCCTGAGCAGCTATCCAACCATTTGTCATTTTACATCTAAAGTAAACTTTTGTTGTCCTTCCTTTCAAACCTCTGTGTAAAATTAAAAGCTTAATGATATTCTCTCTGTGGCTTGAAGCCTTTTAAAATGTATAAACTAAGGCGTGGGGAGATTTTAACATTCATAAAGCTGAGGAATAACGAGCCAGCCGTGCTGCATTAACAGCCTCGACCTGTTGGGAGCTGCTGTGAATATCTGCTGCATTACTGCAAAACTTGCATACATGAGTCACTTCTTGAACTTGGTCAGTTTCCTCCTGTCTTTGTATGTGTGAGTCACTGTTTTATTTTTATCACCTTGAAGAAGGAACCCCCACCCCCCACCCC
>VUQG01000868.1:0-13850 GCA_015106755.1 Etia nguti | reverse complement strand
ACACAAAATGGCACAATGTTCAGACTGAATATGAGACCGAATGGCTCGTTCGGATGTACGTGAGCAGAGCGACATTTGACAGTGAAACAGCCAAATGTGACATGCAGTCCTACAGCTTTAAACTGTTGAGCCGTGTGTCTCCGACAACACTTTAAAGTTGTGTAGGCAGAGCCGGGAAAATTAGACGCGGTGCTCTCAAGTGTGACTTGGAAGAATTTAAGTGATATTTGACATGTGCGTCGTAGATAGACTGGAAAGTGGATTCCAGCCATATAATTAAATCCATTCGGGCAGGACTGCGTGAACAACCTCTGATTTTGTGTTTAGATGGGCTTTTAAAAAAAAGAGAAGGGGTGCCAAAGGAGAAGGTCACCTTTGAATGTCCTTCATCACCACGATTCTGGAAAAGAACTTAATCGATAAATTAAAAAAAAAAAACAGAGAATAAACAACTCCAGAGGTGGTGTCTTACTTCTGTCAGCCACTAAGTTTTCCAGTCCAGAAACAATACATCCGAGTCCATCGTGCGGGTGTAGCCGAGAAGCCACCAGAGTCTGACTCATACCGCAATTACAGGGCTCCCCCTCCAAGCACTTCTCCACTAGTCGGTGACTGTTTTGTTTCCAAATTTACACACAGCCCGCGGTGTGCGCACATCAGCGGCTCAGGCCGCTCTCAAGAATATAAAGGTGTCCCAAAGGAAGGCGAGAACACTGACAGGTGATCCTCTAGCAGATACCCAGAGGAGATACCCAAACTACTCTTCATACTTAACTTGTGTCGAAACACTCTTTATATGTCGTACACCAAGTCAGAATGTAAAGACAGTAAAAGTCAAAAGTGGCATCATTTAATATCAGAGTGCTCAGACACCGAGCAGATAGAGACACACTGCATTCGAGTCTAAAGGTTAAGAAAGAGAAACACGCAGGTTTAAATAAAGTTCTGAAATGATATATAAGTCAACGTGTTTTATAGCTATGTGGGAGGAACAGCATGATGCAGACGGTTAATTTTACGTGTGTGTTGCAGGAGGCCTGTCGACCAAAACTGGATAAAACCGGAATGACGTTAATTGATGAAATAATTATAGCAAGAGCTTAGTCCGTGTCCATGTCGATCGCTACATGGCGTTTGCCTTGAAAATTTTAGAAATACTGATCTAAATTCCTCGAATTCCATTCTGTGGCGTGTGCCCCATTTCTAACAGTTTTTTTAAAAAATGTATTAATTGCAATAATGGTTTCAGCCCTTTTCCAGTTTCCCGGGCCCTGTTATGGCCTGTCAGGCCTGACAGAAGATTCCCTCACAGCCCTCAGCTGTGTTTGTCTCAATCTTATTTCCATAAAATGACAAGCAGCCTCCCAAATCATGACAAAGAAGAATGGCTGTACTCCCCCTCCCTCTTCTGCCTCTGTCCCTCTATCCATCCATCCATCTATCTATCTATCCCTGTTCTCTCCTCACCCTTTCTCTCCGCACTCATAGGTGCAGGTTTGCTGGGGGGGGGACGACGCCAAACCAGCAGTCAAGAATGACTGAATAAATGTTTAATTAATGAAAGAAAGAAACGATAAAGTTAAATATCTCACATACCATAACATATAGCAATCCTTATAATCATGTTTATTAAAAAAATGTAAAAAAGACAAATTGTGTGCCATTCTAGGAGGCGCGGCCGAGCCAGCAAAATACGCAGTACTAATGCATATGCATGTATGATAATAGACCTACCCTTTCCTTTATTTTATAAAAATCAAACATATATAAAACACTCAGCGACCCCATAAAACAACAAATCACGGTTGGATCGTGCAAAACGATGGGAACATGGCGTAGGAAAAACAACGGAAAAATGGAAGTTTGTTTTCCACCGCGTTATCTACATCTCTCCCATCTCAAGCACTCTTTCCGCTCCAGTGGCTGTTTGCAGCCCCCAACCCTTCCTACCCTCCCCTCCACCATACACACAGACACAGACGCACATCTCGTTCAGTCACGGGACAGGGCGATGTACAGTCTGTATAATCGAAATAGACCCTGTAATCCAATTACATACAACAAAAACAGCACAGAAGTCCTCGCCGCAGCAGCAGCCTGAAAGAGGGCACTGCCAAGGCCAATCATGGCGACTGGCATGAGCATGAAACAGGCGCACTGCCCACAGTTATAAAGACATTTTTGCAACTTTTCTCTAATTTGTTAGATTAAAATGGTTTAGAATCACGTGTATTCGGTTACAGACCTGTGCGTAAAGGAACGAAAGAACATTTTGTGTAAACACTAAACACATTATTTCATTGTGCGGCTTTTATGAAGTGTTTGGAAATTAGTAGACAAACAACAGAAGATTTTTTTTTTTATTTAAAAGGGGAAAAAATGAATCATTACTTCGCATCTGCAGTATTTAGAGCGAAGCCAATCAGTGAAATCTGGTGCCACAGAAAATGGTGGATGAATAATTAGACCAGGGGTGATAACAACCGAGCCTGCACACGCTGACACTCCTATATTTTGCCAAAGAAAATAAACGCTAATATATGGCATCGTATTTTAATTATCCAACTGGGGCAAATTATCTGCAAATTAAAGGCCAGTGGTCAATACCCAGTTCACACGTCTATCATAAAATGTATTGACCCTTGTTGCCTCGCACCCGCATCCAATCAGCACACAACGGTGTTTATGCAATAGTTCAGCGTTCATTCAAAAAGAAACTGAAAAAAAAGAAGATTCTTTAAGCTCTAGGGACCCCCCTTCTTCCCCCCTCCCGTGTCACCTAAGCTCCCCGTGTGCGCATTCTCGCGCAGACAAACTCACACCCTAACATCTTATTTGTGCTTCGACGGGACAGCAAAAAAAAAAAAAGTCAGCAAATATATTAAACTCCTTTGCCTCCTTGGACTTTTGCGAGTAAACAGTCTACAGCTGTGTCCAGCATCTGCTCTCGAGGTCGCCCCTTTATCCGTGCGCGCGCCTGCAGATCCTTATCAGCCTCTCCTCCTATTCAACAGCCTCCATATTCACGACACCTCCACATATTCATCATGCAAAATGCAAATGTCGTTATCTTTCTCATCTCAACGAAAGGCAGTGTGCACTTCAGAGATCTTTGTGCTTTTTCTCTATGGTCACCCGACGGCAGGGCATGTGGATTTTATTCTCCTAACAAACCCCACATTTTTTCTCATTTTAATAATATCATCAGATAATCACAGTGAGGACGTGTGATGAATCAGCCATCATGTTCTCTTCCAAAAATCATGGCTGCTCAGGAAAGCATCTTCGCCAAACATAAACAAAAAAAAGTTACAATTCTTCCTCTAACGGCAATTTTGGAGTTTGAGTCATTCCTTTTAGACGTTAATACGTTTAGTCCAGCACAATTCATCACCCGAACAATGTAACAAACATGCACGGACAACTTCAGCATTGCGCTGGTAAGGGGACCACATGCAGATGAGCAACACTTGAAGAGACACAATTCAAGCCTACCTTCTTGCAAAGAATACAGCAGAAGTAAAGTTACAAGCCACATGCCATTAAAAGCAGTTATATTTCACAGGAATTTTGTGCAGTCCCCAAGAAGAGTGCACGGCGCAGCGGTCGGCCAGGCGAGGCTCCGTGCTGGACTGGTTCTGCTGATGCTCCCCGGCGGTCTCTCCAGCCCTGGTCCCACACTCTCCAGCGCCGAGAAAGAGGCAGCGGAGAAAGTACCGCCTCTGTTCCCTGTACTCTCCTCCCCTTACCGGGACAGGCTGCCGTTGCCCCACCCCCGGTATCCTAATGATGCGCCGTGGTGGAGAGGTGAGCCATAAGTACTAAATGGGGACCAAACGAAAACCACTGGCACCGCTGTATTACGCGCACTGAATAGATTCTTTAATCCGTTGATGGGATGGAGCTCCAAGTGCAAATTTCAAAATTCCCCGTCATACAAGTCATTCAAATTTTGTTTTCAGGCAAGGGACTTCAAATAGGAATGAAAATGCTCGCGATTTCCCATGCAAATCAGCCTGAGAATTTCCATAAATCGCTTTTTATTGTCGTTACACTGGTGCGCTTAGAAAGTAAAAGTAAATTCTCCACAGGCTCAGTTGTGGCATTGGGAAGACAGAAAACCCCATTGGCAAGCGCGAATTCCACACCCGGAGGAGGAAAAAGAGCGCAGAGAAGCTGCAGCCTCCATATCCTTCAAGAGGAAAGTGGGAATGATGTGCGCTGCGCACCTGCATGTAGCTACCAACAGTGGTGGCGCTCAAGTCACATTTGATACTGAACAGCAGACTGATATTATCTACACTACACCTCACCACAGCCTTGATGGATATCTCATTAAAAAACAAATCTGTGTACATGCGCCTTTCTCTCACTGTAACACAGACACATTGAGGAGCTGCACTTGAAGTTGCTTTTATTGGTTTGTGACAAGAGGTGTTTCTGAAAGAGGGGTCCAATACTTTCATCTATCTTAACTACAACTATTAAGCTGATGTATTTACCAAGCCATTTAAATGGAATGGTAGCAAAAAAAAGTTGTGAAAAAAGTTGTGACAGGGGAATGTTTACCACTGTGTTGCATCACCTCTTCTTTCAACAACAATCTCTAACTGAGGAGACCATCTGACGCAGTTATGAAAGTGAAATGTTTTCACATTCTTGCTTGATGTAGGGCTTCGGTTGCTCAACAGTTTTGGGCCTCTGTGGTATTTTCTTTTCATATTTTCAGCAGTTTTCAGCTGAACAGCTACAGTCAGAGCGGTTCAGCTGTCTGATTCTTTTATTAAAAAGCCAATTTGTTTAGCATTGTCTTGCTGATATAAGCTAATTTTATCTTAAAATAATAACCTGGATGGACGAATACCATTTATATATCATCCTACATTCATGGCACCTTTACACATGAGATTATTATCTATACCATGTTTTCCACTATAGCCCTGTACCACAAAATGTGAAAAAGTTGCTACAGTTGTAGCCATTCATTTATATACATATATATATATATATAATTATTATTATTATTATTATTATTATTATTTATTGTTACTTTTTCCCTGTGGACAACTTGAAATAACCATTTAAACGATACACATGTATTTAAACTGTGGGATTCCAGAGGACACAGAGAAAATCAACCAGCCACAGGGAATGACAAAGGTGACAGTGTATATGTGTATTAAATACTGTTTGTTTAGCTGAAATAAAGTAAAATCTTTAACTCTGAGATCTTATCTCATTTCCTTTTGTATTTGACCAAACACAGACACTATAAAGACACCACCTTTTTGGCCAAAAGTTACTTTGAGCTATTACAGTAATTAGTCTTAAGGTACAGATTGTAACTGTAGAAATACAAAACAATTTTACTGTCTCTACGTCTCTGACAGGCCTAAAATTATTGTCAATTCAGTGCTGGTTTTTGGCCTTGCTGCTTGCATTCAGTGACTTCTCTGGATTATCTGAGTATTTTTATGATAAGTAATGGAAATGATAAAGTCCCAGCATTCATTCCCATTTTATATTAACATGTGTTGTTCTTAAATTGTTCAACTATTTACCCAACTATTTACTATTTTCACAGAGCACTGTGCCCCTCACCATCTGTATTTGTGAAAGACTCTGGATTTAACCTCACTATTCACGAGATGTCGATGCCTTCAAATTCAAAAACTGTTTTTAGGAAAAGGAAAGTTCTTAAGTTTCAACATTTGATGTCACCTCTGTCCAATTTTCAGTTGAACGTGGGGTTTAAATGATTTATAAATGATTCACTTCTACTTTTATTAACATTTTAGCTACACTTTATGTAAAACAGGGTTGTATTTTGTCATATTAAAATCACAAGTAAAACTGAATTATTATATATATGCCATAACCAAGTTGAGCAACTGTGTCGCAGGAGATTAGGCTGGTCGTTGGAAGGTGGCTGGTTCACTCCACGGCTCCTCCACACTGCATGTCAAAGTACGTGTCATTGGGAAAGACGCTGAACACAACCACTGCCCTTAATGTTTTGCTCCAAAGAAAACTAAAAATTGTTATATAAATGCAGCCCATTTTAAAAATACGATTACCCTTCTTCAGCACACTATGTCTTCACCAGCAGATATGAAAAAGGATAAAGCCGTGTAAGACATTTTGCAGTGACACAACCATGTTTTGCATACATTTACACTGAAGCTCAGCACAACCTAAACATACAGCGTCAGAAATTTGGTTGTCCAACTAAATGGATCCTCCACTGGTGTAGTGTCACATGCACCGACTGATTTACTAATAAGTGTTATACATGCTTTGAACCACATTCTTGAGCTGATATTCTTAAAAAATGTTCAAAATATTTTTAGGCCATTATGTATTTAACCCTGTAATAATAATAATACTTAAAAAATTATACCAATATGCATTCTCATTCAAGATTTACTTCATCACCTGACTAGTCAGCACAAGCTTGGCTTACTGTTGTTTACCCACTTCAGAGAGGCCCCACTTGAGTCCACTCAGTTGTCCAACTCATCTGACATCAATCACCTTCTACTTGACATGAAGAACTCCATTCTAACCTCTGCCATCACTCTTTGGTGCAATGTGATGTTCTGAGTGTCTTAACCAAAATCAGTGCTACTTGTGGAAGCTGAGGAAAGCTGTGGCCTCTCTCCCTCCCACTGAAGAGCCGCTGTAGTGTGGCAGGCAAGGAAGCACACTGTGCCTCCACTCTCTGTTATGTAACAGGTGGAAACACACACCCACGCAACCTGTCTCTCTCTCACACACAGACCCACAAATATGAACACACAAACACCCCACAACAACAAGGAATTTTTGTTGAGAGAGCACAGTGGCGCTTTCATTTCATATTCTGTGTTTCCCGATATGTCCTTATGTGAGTACATTTTCAGCTTTATGCATTTCACTAGTTGAACATTTACAGCTTAGAGTGCACTGTGAGTGAGATGGGCTCGCTTGTTGAGAAATCTGACAGCCCTCAGAAAACATGATCTGCCTCTGGATCATGTATTCTGAGCCTCAATACTCCTGCTGTCCTAAACCAGCACCTAACACATTAACACTTCAACTAAGCTCTTTGTACACACAAGTCCCACCCAGCTGCTCTATCCTAACATTTCAAGTCTCCACCAGGACTTCAAAAGGCAGTGTGGCAAGCTAGTTAAGGGGCTGATGTGAGCTGGCCTGACAACACCAAGCAGGTTATACTGTATGTCAGCCAGTGATCATCATGGAGACTGACAGGCTGAGGCAGGCCAGCCAGGCCAGAGAAAAAGCAAGCAGCTCCCTGACAGCTCTAGTGGCTGTCACTGTGGACAGGATCCAGGACAGGCTGCCACCACACCGCTAAAAACCACAGCAGAATGTGACTCATCTCCATCACTCCTCCATCGCTGCCCGGGGATAGGGAAGGAAACGGGAAGCAAGGGTATTAAGAGAAAGAGAAGAAGAGAGTTTGGGCGAGGAGGGTGGAAGAGAAACAGAGAAGGCTGAGGGAGGGGCAAGGTGCAGACAGAGAGTGATGAGGCAGATGAGTTAATGTCGATGTTAATGTTAATGTTCAGACAATCACAGCTCCCCTCAGGCCCTTACTACATGCTAGGATCATGTTAGAGTTAATGTATCCAGTATTAACGCACAGCCCCTCAGCCCAATGAAACCTTAGAAAGGCTAGAATTAAGAAGGGAAGAGGGTACATGGTATTGCTGCTTAAGCCTGATGCAAGGTCATAGGGATCAAAATGAGCAGAGCTGCAGGAAAACAGATGATGGCCTTAAATTATGTTTTGAGGATCAGGGAAAAGCTGCATTTGGTCATTTGTTGATGGGTCAGTTGAAGGAGTTATCCTTTAAAAGAGTGAAAATAGAATTTAAAAATAACAAAACTACAGTTTAGATTAAGAGGCAGATCAGAATATGGTCAAAGTTAACTGGCGTGCTACAGAAATGTACCTCGGTGGAGCAGGATAACTGGATCTGCATGCATTTTTTTGTGTGAACAAGCCTCTGCATTAGGCTAATATGAATCACACACCACCATGCTGCAGTACGTTAACAGGAAGCTGCCAACCAATGGAGTGTATTTGCCTTAAACTGAGCATGCGTGATTGTTGTAGAAGATGCGTTAAAGTGTATCAGCACATCAGAGGATGTGTGCATACGTGAGCATGTGTCTGCATGACGGGAAAGCAGAGGACATAGAATTCTGGCTGCCATCCTACCGTACCGCGCGTGCATTGCTAAGTGTTTGCATGAGTGTGAATGTGCGTACACGTGTGTGTGTTTTTGCATGCGAGCACATGCGCATGCACAAAATACACCAAGGGGTGCTAATTTATTCAAATGAGCTGGGGAGGATAACGAGACGATAGGGTGCAGGGCGAAGGACGTGTATGTGCTGTAAGGGGGGACACCTTCTTTGGCTGGTGGTTCATCTCTTCAGACCCCACCCCTCATCCACCCACTTGATTTTTAGGTTTGCAAATGAGAGTATTTGCATGGCTGAGACTGAGGAAGGCAAGAAAGATGGTGAGGAAAAAAAGCAGAGACAAATATCGGAGATGTGGAACGTTGCGATTCTGAAGCAGACAGAACGCCTTCAGACAGAAACATACTGTGCCAGGGCGATACCACCACTTTCAAGATGGCTGCCGCTGGAGCCGTCCTCTGTGGAAGCAACCCAGAGACCGGCTACTCTTTCTCCATAGTCGGTGACATACAAACATATTTTCTAGCTTTCCATTCCTGAAGCATAAAAAGAAGGAAATTTGCATAGCTCAGTAAAGGATTAACATCATCATTTGAAAGTGAATACATTAAAGACTTCAGAAAGTCAGCTTTAACAGAGATATTGATCAGAGATATCTAGTGACACCCAGTGGTCACAATTAAAGATGTTATCATTAGAAGATCATATACTGCTCTATTTCCTGTATAGGCTGGTACCAGCAAACAGTATAGGACCAAACTAGTAAGTGACTCCACCTCGAGATGCTGGTCCACAGATCAATAACATGTGGCTCAGTGTTCCATGCTTTTGGTTACTCTTTACACTGTACAAAATTGTAGTTATTCAAACAGTTTAAAAACTCTAAATTAGCTAACTTTAAAGTAGCAAAATTTTAATTATGGCAAACATTAAAGACACTGGTATTCATATAGTGCTTTTATAGTTTTACTGACAATTTAAAGCTCTTAAACTACAAGCCACATTTATCCATTCACATACATATTCATATGGTAGTTTAATAATTTCAGATACTTTATTTATCCAAACCACTCAATGTTGAATTCAGCATCTTTCCCAAGGACACTTCTGACATGCAGACCAGAGGAACTGGAAATTGAACCGCTGACCTTGGGATTAGTGGATGACATGCTCTCTATCTCCTACCCAAAATCTTAAAGTAAAAAATCACGTGTTCTAAATTTTCTTCAAAGTGGTCATGCGGTGGATGTTTTTAAATTGACTTTTTCATCAAATTGCAACAAAGTCACAAACAGAAAACCTTGAAATAGATGGTAGAAGTCCGTGACTTGGTATATAATGATGATTTTGCTGTGTTCTCTGTACTCGGGCTAATGAAAACCTTGAGGTTGAAGAGTAAATACATAATACACAGAGTGTAGCAGTTAGGCTATCAGGAATGTAAGTGGTGAAACTGGTTAACTTAAAGAAAACCCCAACATACTCTAAAACTGTAAATTCCATTTTCTGGATAATATATCATTAAATAAATGAATGTACTACAAACTAGTAATTACACACATTGATTTCTAACTTTTAATTTAGAAATATTCTGCATGCACATGTGTTTCATGCAGTTCAGCTGCATGAAACACATCTACAGTTAAACTGTCAAAATCTCTAAGGCAAAAGCATGCATGAAAAAGGATTAGAACAGGGGAAAAAAAGACTGTTTTCACTTAAACATTTGTTGTTTTGGTTTGTTACTTCAGATTATGTCCGCAATAAACTGATCCATAGCACAGAGAGAAAATGAGTGGCAGAGAGAAAGTGAAAGAAGAGAGAGAAATAGATATGGCAAGTCTGCATGTGAGAGCAGGTGCTGGTAAATGTAATGAAGTTTAACTAATACAACATTTACCTTTAAGAAACATATTTGTGGGTATGGTGACTATGTGAGCTGGTACATTAAGACATGCGCTCATTGCAGCCAACTGTGAAAGAACCACTGAGAGCACTGAGAATATTCTGATAATATTCTGCTTCACTTATTTTCATTAGATATCAGTGGCAGAACAAAGTACTATTTCAAACAGGCTGCTGGGAGACCTGAAAACAGCTGAAAGCGTTGAAGTCTTTAAGTGTCAACATAAGCTACACGTTGGTCTAGCTTTTGAATCCCAATTCCAAAAAAATTGAGACACTGTGTAAAATATAAATAAAAACATAAGACAATGATTTGCGAATCTCGTAAACCCGCATTTTATACACCACAAAACATCGAAAACATACCAAATGTTTAAACCAAGAAAATGTACGATATTGTGAATAAAACAGGAGTTATCCTGTTGGGACACTATCTCATTTTAGATAGTGTCCCAAATGTTTTGGAGCTGGGGTTGTACTTTTTATTTTATTTTATTTTTCTACTGCATTTGTTTTTTCCTGTCTTCAGCATGTCACTCATTATTTAAACAGTTTAATTTTGAGTAGATACTTCATGCAAATGAAGTACCTTGCTCGTACCAGCTTGAGCCTGCTTTTGCTTTGGGAACTACCTTAATTCTGTATGGCATCAATTCAACAAGGTGCTGGAAATGTTTGACAGAGATTTTGGTGCATATTGACCAGACATTATCACACAGTTGCTACAGATTTGTTGGCTACACTTCAATGATGTTAATCTCTTGATCCACTGTATCCCAAAGGTGCTCTGTTGGGCTGAGATCAGATAGCTGTGGAGGCCATTTGGATACAGCAAAGTCATTGTCATGTCTATATAGACGCCTTGGAGCTTGAGGGTCCTGCGCAGTATCTTAGCTGTTCACAGGACTGCGCTCTTCTGGACAGAGATCGATGTTGTTCCTGGGATCTGCTGGAGCCACTCACCTAGCTTGGGAGTCACTACACCGAGTGCTACGATTACCACTGGGACCACTGTTACCTTCACCCTCCACATCTTCTTGAGCTCTTCTCTGAGCTCTTGGTATTTTTCCAGCTTCTCGTGTTCCTTCTTCCTGATGTTGCTGTCATTCGGAACCGCTACATCGGTCACTACGGCCGTCTTCCTCTTTGTCCACCACCACATAGTTGTGGTGGACAAACCACCACCACAGATACAGACGGACACCATTTTGTCCATCTGTATCTGGAATTCTCACAGGATCTTACCTCGGTCATTCTCCACTACCCTTGGTGGCATCTCCCATTTTGAGCTCGGGACTTCACAGGCTGTATTCGGCACAGATGTTTCTGTATACTATGCCGGCCACACTTAAAATGTCTAGAAATGTGTTTACAGCCCTGTACAAAAGTGGATTTGGTCTATATAGCTGAATGAATTACTCCCTTCATAACAACTGTTCATGGAATGATCTGGGTTATAATACATTCATTTGGAATTAATGAAGTTTGACTCAATTAATTCAAACTTTGAGGGTGTCAGAAGATTCCCTGGCATTGCTCCATAGGTGGTAAAACAGAGTTAAAAAGAAATATATCATGAGAAATGTTTTGTCTATATTTTCAATCTAAGTAATTAGTGATTAATGAGGAAGTTAGAAAGAGGAAGTGTCAGAGAGGAACATAACAGGAAATGGACCAAGGTTGACCTTGGTAGAGGTAAAAAGAGGGACTGTCAGAGAAGACCATAAAAGGAAGCATTAGAAGTAAGAAGAGTGGGGTAAGAGTGAGATGCGGAGGAAGGAGGGACAAGCCTGGACAGCAATATAAAAACACCATGACAGTATAGCAGGGTTGTTATTTCCTCGCATTCTGAACCGGTGAGCAGGATGATGATCAGCCCAAGGACTTGCGGTGGGGAAGATCAAGTGAAGAGCTGCAGAGGGGTAACTGTATGCCATACACTGTGGGTCTAGCAATTGGATTATAGAATTTAGATTGCCTGCTCATTGTTTTTTGATCTGAACTGAAAATCATTTGCCATGATATATTTCTTTTTAACTCTGATTCATTTTCTATATATTATGATTTACTTTTAGCTCAATCACAATGCATATACATTATTTTTTTGACTCTGTGTTCAGCACTCACAGCACTTCTCTCTCACATACTGTAGGGGAAACAGTCCTCCATAAAAAACTATTTCAGTTCATCACCTGTAGTTTGCATGGAGACGCCAATTGTTCTACAAACACTTGCCAAGTATTCATAGAGTGGTAAAATTGAAAATTCCAACAGAATCTCAGAACATTTCTGTTCACCCCTTCTAACGTTTCTCAACGCTCTTCTCAGTTTTCTGATTATGTTGCAATTTTCAATTAGTGATAGCCAGAGGTTGCCAGATGGGCTTTAGGCCTGTGTGACTAATTTAGCACTCCACCCTCTTGTCTAAATATGGACGCTTGTAGTTCAGAAAAAACAGGAAGTCAGTAGCTAAGGCTTCAAAATGAACAGCCCAGAAAACAATGGGTGATGATTATTGATTAACAGTGTCGTCATGTTTGATTGGCCAAATCTCAAAAGTTGGTAGTGAAGAGGACCCAAATGCAGGATGGGAAAACACAAAGTCTATGAGGTTAAACAGGGATCCAAAATATGAAGGACAGGAAATGAGTCCAAGAACACAATGTATGAACAAACTTGGCTGAATGAAAGGAGAACATTAGAGATGTTGATTAAAGGCACAGGGAATACTGGCCAGTAGACTGACAATGTACAAAAGAATTATAATTAGGGGAGGAGGACACAGGTGAGGGCAGAAAAAAAAAAAAAGTAAACAGCAGGAAGGCAGGAAGTCACGATAGAACTACAAATAAAAGAAAACCAAACTTCAAACTAAAACAAGAACAAGAAAGAAAGAAATACTACACACACACACATACAAATATTCCCATCAAAGATTAATGCAAAGAAAAGTGAACACTGGAAGATAAACACAGAAAGACTGTAAAACACTGAGGGAACAAAGCATATGAGAAATAATCAAGTCTAACCAGTAGTCAGGACTAAATCAAAACCAAGAATATTGTTGGTTTGAAAGGTGTAGAGCAGAACTCAGGTAGTACAGTAAGGCTGAAGCTCCAGATTATAAAACATGAAAACAATTTCTATTCAGTTCAATTCAATCTTATTAATATAGAGCCAACTTACAAGAACACGAACCTCAAGGTGCACAAGCTGCACCGCAGAGGACAAGAGTAAACTGCAGCGGGTGGTGAGGGCAGCAGAGCGGGCAATTGGCACTTCACTAACCCCCCTCAGAGACATCTATACTGGCAGACTTCAGCAGAAAGCCAGCATCATCATGAAAGACCCCTCGCACCCTGGACACTCACTTTTTTCCCTCCTTCCCTCTGGTAAACGCTACAGGTCCATCAGGTCGAAGACAAACAGACTCAATATAAGTTTTTACCCACAGGCTGTCAAACATGCCCTACCTCCACCCTGATTGGAGGATAACTGCACTGCTAACACCCATGGACATTACACTTTATTTATAAACTGTATCTCTATGTATACTTTAATGCAACCAACATGCCTACCTCTTTAAACTGTATTTATTATACCACTATTTATTATAGTTGCAACAGCACCCCCCCCCCTCAATGTGCAATATCACTGATCACACTGCACCTCTCAATGCACCTGCTAGTTAGATGGCATGTATGTGTATGTATATAGATGTAAGCGTG
>VUQG01000863.1:0-26387 GCA_015106755.1 Etia nguti | reverse complement strand
AGAAGAAAGGGGGGAAAAAAAAAAAAAAAAGGGAGAGAAAGAAAAAAAAAAATGGGGGTGGGGGAGGGGGAAGCAAAGGACGAACAGACATGCTGGGTCTCCAGTTCCTGCATTTGTAACAAAGCACATTCAGACGACACACAGCACCTGAGAGACAAAACAGAGGGAGATACTCAAATAAATATACAATTTTGCACCCCCGAGCAGCCAGAGGCTGACAAGGAAAGAAGTGACCCTGACTGTCCACGGCTCCCAAGAGAGCTGAAGATCTGAGGCCACATCACGATGACAACCGTGCATCCACTCCAGCCTAGGGAAGAGGTAGGCCCCGGATGGAGCTCTCACAGTTGCCCGAGACCCACCCAACTCCAGCCCAGCCCTCACCATGCAACGAAAAGGCCTAAGCCACCCCGTATCCATAATCCACAAGTGTCCAGACCAGCAACCACACCAAAACACCCAGTCAAGTGTTATCAGGTGATATCCTTAATAATATTTTATCACTGAATTTTAGAAAATTAAGATACACATAGTATATTGAAGGTATGTGCAGGAGATTGTTTATTTATTTGAAAATTCTAAATGTTACAGGATGTTATAGACTGAAACTGAGACTCTCACAGTAGATTTTTCTTATCTCTTTAGTATAAACTTTCCTTTTGCATATGTTTTAACTAGTTCCCTATTATAATGTACAGTATGCAAACAGCATCTTCGTGCAGCATCAAAAAACAGATTAAAAAACAATCAGTGCAAGAGACATGTCTAGATATTGAGAACAATTTGAAGCCTATAAACAATTTTATTGTCCATTAAGATTAAATGCTGTTATTGATCTATGTGTGTTCATATAAAGTGAATCATGGGACAAAATCTCTGGCTGCTCTGAAGATACACAATTAACTTTTACCTGACAAGTCTTTAAAGATAACCAGCAACAAATTGATGAAGTAAACATGAACAGGTTCTTTACCCACTTAGTAATTAATTTATGTTATGTTATTGATCAAGTAGACATTTTAACAGTAGTTAATAATATCAAAAATATTTCTAGAATGGGCAACAGTCAGACTATCCAGATGAAACCTTTGTTACACCTATATGGGTGATATGAAAATCAAATAATTTCTTCTATGTCACTTTGCATGTCATTGCTATGACTGGATTCACTGGGTAGGCATGCAATATCTTCAAATACAGGGGCATAGCTGCTAAAAGGTAGGCGCATATTTAAAATATTTTCCCACTGCTCAAATATACTTAAGGGAATACTCTCTTTATCGACAGATAGATATGGTTGTTTGAAGAATGGGTTGAAAGGTAGGTTCTGTTGTTCCACTAATGAATGGTCATGTATGTAATTCCTGCCAGTGACAACAGAAAACTGTCTGTACTCAGACTCTGAGCACATAAGTGTGCTCTCTGTTTCACTCTCACATGAGTCATCCGCTATTGTGATTTGGTCTGTGACTCCACATTTCAAAGCTGATTGATGCAATATTTTTTTCACAGGAGTATTTAGCTTGCTAATTTCTTCAAAAGTGAGACATTGCATTGGCTTCAGGAATTCTGGTTGTACGAATCTCTTCATGTAACAAGAATCTGTCTGCTGGGACTGTTTTGAGTGAAGCTTATTCAGCAACTGTTCATTTATCAAAGTAACATTCTGAGGCTTTAGGGAGCTTTTGTCGTCACTGGAGCTTTCTTTCTTAAATCCTGCAAACAGCATCCTCAAATCTCCCCACTGTTTCGGATCAGCTTTCACACATTTTGAGCTGTATAGATGCTTCTGCCAGCTGAGTTTCAGTGAGGTATCATCAGAATGAAATGCACTACAGATGCTTCCAATTTCATAAAACTCAGCCTCACTCTTTGGTAATGGCTGAACACTTGACAGACTGTTATCACAGTATATCTCCGCACTTGACTTTGGCTGATTGGCACTCATGGGGTCAGGTCTGTTTCCGTTTTCTGGTGACAGAGCTACTGTGGGCATTGTGTTGTCATCAAAGGAAAACGTTTTGTTGTCTGCCCCATTCTCTATTTTCACTGGTAAGCTCTCACTCTGACATCTTGAATCAGAATGTCTTACTTTGTAAAGACCAACGCACATTGCTGCAATCACCAGAATGGTGATGAGAGGAAGAACCACGGCGATGAGCCACAGTGGCAGGTTGCCTGGCATTTCAGAGCAGTGATCACGGCTATCCTTTGTGGTGATGCATATATCACAGAAATGGTCAGTAACATTGTGTAAACAGATGCAGGAGTTGTTCTGCACACCAGGTTCACATGTCCAGTGATTTTGACAGTGTGAGAGACAGGTCCTGCTGGGACCATGCGCCTCAGAGCATGCTGAAGGGAGGCAAAAATGCGGAGACCTGCAGTTGGTCTGGGTGAGAGTCGAGCTTGGCCTGACATCCACCATTAAGCTGTGTCCGCTGACAGGCAGAGAGTAACCTGTCACACTGAAATACTGCACACATCCACTGAACCCTGTCAATAAAAACAAAGCAAGTTTACATGTCCACTTACTTCCACGTTACTCCTTCAATGTAACTTTACTGGTACACGTTACTTTTAGAGTGATCAATTTAAACAGGTAAGAAGATCTTGTCTGATTACACAGTTGTTATATCGCTATACAAAACTCTCATCAAGTGCAATGACAAGACAGTATGCAGTATATATTTTCTGGCCTTTGTTTCATATGTGGTACAAAAGTTGGCATTTTAAAAATTGACTTTAAAAATAAACTTTATACCTTTACCTGATTGATTCACTGTTTCTCCTGTGGAAGCAGCACCAAGAATGATCTTTTCTACGCTAAGTGGAGTGAGATCCATACTTTGGCCAGTGATGTTCAAAACTAGTTTACCATCCACAGAGAGGAAAGTGTTCTGTCCACTGCTGAACAAGGAGATGAGATGCCAGACCCCATCAGCCACAGGAGGGTCCACAGAGAAGTCTGACAGGTGTCCCAAAAGTACATCTTCAAAAATGTAGACAGGCTTCCTGTCTTTTATCTGAATAAAGGGGAAAAACAGTTTCACACTTGAATATAGAATACAAGATGTGTATACAGTTAAATGGATTTCACCTACCTTCAGCATAATATATCCTCTCTGTCCATGGATAAACATCAGCACACCATCATGTATGGTCTTGAACTTGATGTTAATCGCTTTTTGGTCTCTGTTTGATCCCAATTTTTTATCCAAAATCTCTTTTATCAGGTAGTCCCTCTTAAATTTCTCCTTAATAACATAATCAATGTAGTCACTGCCATTAAATTTCAAAACAAGTTCCTCTGACATTTCTGTTTAAAAAAAGTAAAAATTAATTAATTAATTAATTAAATAAAACTAAATTTAATCTTCTACACCTGATTTAAAAACAGAAGCTCAATATCATATGCACTATTATTGTTTTTTATACCTTTGTCACAGTTTTTTCCAGTGAAAGGGCTTTTGCACTCACAAAAATAGTCGGACCAAAGGTCATGACACACACCACCATTCTTGCATGGGACACTGAGGCATAATGGCACTGTTGCTCGAGGACACCTAAAAGTAAACAGTAAGACATTTTTTTTATTATATCCAGCGATGTTTAGAGGATAAAGACATCTACATGCTCTAATTTTGATAAGCCTGCCTGTCAAAGATGTTATATGCCGCTAGGGCCATCGAGGGTCTCAGGAGGATGCCATTAACATGAATGTTTCGGATACATCCAACAAAGTCATGGGTTCTTATCTGAGAAGGATGCACTAAAATAGCTTCAGTAGTTCTTAATCCTCCAAAGGTCATATTACTGTTGCCAACATCAAGTGTCCTGATTGGCGATAAAGACAAAGAAAGAACAAATTTGAAAAAAGCAAATATTGCTTACCTGAGGATGAAAATTAGAAATGAGGAATATTCCAATTAAATATTTCACTGCTACCTTTCTGAAATACTTCCATCATTCACTGAAAAACAGAATCCATTGTTTTCATCATCTGTGCAGTTGTCCACATGCAGTGAACCCATCTGTTAAATGCAGTAAAGATACATGAATGTAACTAAAATTCACTAAAATATGCTGACGTATTATAGTATTCAGATTACTTTTTCAATGAAGAGGAAACATAACACATTACTCATGCAGTTCAAGTAATCAGTTATTTTCTTATTCAAATAAGTAATCCATTAATAGTAGTCATACTATTAGCTGCTTTATTAGGTACAGTTGAACTCATTGTTAATGCAAATATTTAATCAACTAATCATGGCAGCACCTCAAGGGATTAAGGCAACAGAATGGGAATGAAAGGTGATTTAAATGACTTTAAACATAGCATTGTTGTTGGTTCCAGTTGGGCTGATAGGAGTGTTTTAGAAACTACTGATCTACTGGGATTTTCCCACACAACTCTAGGGTTTGCTGAGAATGGTCTGAAAAAGAGAAAATAATCCATTAGTGGCAGTTCTCTGGGTGAAAATTCCTGTTGATGCTAGAGGTCATAGGACAATGCCCATACTGTTCAAGATAATGAGTGTATGGTATTATTTTTTTGAAGTTTGACTGTTATGCAGTTTAATGCAATGGGTTAATGCCAGTATACTCAGACGTAAATGTACTGCTAAGTTGCACATGTAATGCAAAGTACTCTAATGAGTAAACATTTCTCTGCAGGCAACCCTGTAATCTGGCAGTTGTTTTTTTTTTTTGTTGTAAACCTCTTATACTGATATATTTAAAACTCACGCTGCCAATCCTCCTGGCAATAACACTGTGAAAATATCCATCTGCAACTTGCTTGTATGTTTGCAACCTCACAGGTCCTGAACCCAGGTCATAAGAGAGATGTACTGCTCCATCCAGTATCTCCAGTGCAAAGAACTCTCTGCTTTTTGAACCTCCTGGATTGTAGAGGAGGAGGGAGTCCCTCTGCACTGTGGCAAACTCCAAAGAGATTAAGTTAGTCCTTCGATCCAGTGGTGGAAACTCCATGAAGGACAGCTCCTCAAAGGCATAACTGTGATCCTCACACCGGACTCCACTGACTCCTAACATAAAGATGAGTTTCATATTATTTTTTTTCCCATTTACTACTTAAAAAAAACCTCTCAGCACATATTTCATATGTGCACATAAACATATAGCATATATAGCCACTGATATCACCCATTGATTAACCAAGTCTTATGTGAAGTCTTAAGCTGAGCATTTTACTGTTGCCATTTTGGTGTTTTAAAACTGTATATGACAAGCTAAGGGTGGATCTTGCTGATAATGCAAGGAATACTTCATATAAAAATGCTTTATCTTTGTTCTGGACACTAATATGGATCATAATTTACAAACTTAATCTGATCTTACATTCAGTATGACATGAAACTAGCGGCTCAGCCGAGAACATCTTTTGCACCCAGAGGAGTCACAAACTGGTACATATGACAATGAATGCAGATTTAAGTCACTTCAGTACTGGTTTCAATTATCAGACAGAAACTATCTCCGTCTTCTGTGGATGTAAATGAACACAAAAAAAAACAGCCGTTCTTTAAATGGCTACTTGACACTGGCTCCAAAAATGAGTCTGTTCCCATCGACTTGTATGTTTTAAAATAATCAACTTAAGGATAAAATGAACACGATTATAGCCAGGTACAGAACATGAGTTTGGTCTCAATAGTTAATTTTTCTCTTTTTTTAACCACTGTACACCCGTTTGGTGTTACAACCCCTCTTGAATTTTGTTAGGGTTCAAGTTAGGGGTGTAGTCACTTTAACTGACAGGTGTGTTAACAAAGGCAGTTGTAGACATATGCTGTGTCCAATCAAGATACAAGTTACAAACCATAAATTAGAGGCCTGTACATAGGTCAGTGGATAAATGACCCTTTGGCACCCATGCTCTGACCTCAGTAAACATTTTTGTGTTGATTATATACTTATTTTGTAAATTGTGGCCATTAGAGTCAAGAAGGAGTCAAGAAGGAAAATAAAGCAGGTTATGCCTTAGGCCTGATTTAGATCTTTGTAGAGCCTACTATGTAACCTACATGTGCCCAAGGGGACTGAGGAGTTTGTGCTTATGTTGGAGGTTACAATGTGAATTTTCCAGTTGAAGCATAAATTGGGTGTTAGAGTGGGTTTACCTTGTGACTGACAAGTTATTTCTTTTCCTGGAATAAAAGTTTCAAGATAGCTATTGTTAAAATGCTCAGCTTGAAGCTTTGCAAAGGGACATAACTAAACAGTGGATGTCATCAGTTTTGCCATCATTGTCCATCACCGGACAATGTCCAATGTCCATCATTTGTATACAGCTGTTTGTTACAAACAACCTTTTTTTCTAAATATATGCAAGAAAGTGTGTCTTTCCTAAGATTTTACACTTTTGCTAGACAAATGTACATCTAGTATTATGTATTCTTACCAAAGGGACAATTACAAGAGAATCCTGTTTGTGAATTAATGCAGATACCATGAACACAGGGTGTTGATTTGCAGTGGTCTATGAACTGATGACAGGTTTCTCCTGAAACAATTAGATAAAAGTTTTATTTTAAAAAACATATTAAAATTTTGTTTTCACATATCAATTTTTTTTCCATCTATCTATACATGAAGAAGAGAAAATGTACCTTCAAATCCAGGCACACAGTGACATTGATATCCATCCTCAGAGGGGATACAAGTCCCACCATTTTGGCAGTTCACCTTCAGACATCCATTGACATCAGCAGCGCAGTGGGAACCAGAGAAGCCAACCTGACAGTAACAGAAGAAACTTCCCACTGTATTCACACATGTGCCTTTATTCTCACAGGGATTTAGCTCACATTCATCAATGTCTTCTTCACACAGTGAACCAGTAAATCCGGATGGACAAGTACAGTTAAAAATCTCTTTCTGTGGCGCAACAAAGATGACCGCTACACTTTCAAGGACGGCAACCTCCTGGCTGATGTAAATATTTTTGTGGCATGATGCTCCATTTTGACAAGGGCTGGTAAGACATGGATCACTGGTGATGTGAGAAATTGTCACATTGCTCTGAGCCTCCAGTAATTTCTTGTGTCCAGATGATATACCACTTGCCACCTCTCTGCTAAGGTACTGACCGTTGTAATTTTTGACTGCAGCCAGCAGAAGGATTTCCCTCCCAATATGTTTGATTCCAAATACATGAGTCTTAGAGGCTTGCAGATTAAACAGACTGTCCAGAGCTTTTACAAACCTCAAATAGTTATTAGACAAAAACTGCTCTACTGAAGATGATGACATATAGAATAATATACAATTGTCTATAGAAGCATTTGTGAAACCTTTGTAGTTAACATAGACGCTGTTGTTTACAGCAAAGTGCAGCTGGTCTGTAGCTTCAATGGAGATGTTAAATGTAGCTTCGCCTTGAAAGGGAAAAGACCACAGCTCACATGTGCCATTAAGGATTGTGAACATGTGAGCTGGCCCACTTTTGATGGCGCAGTTGAATGTATCAGACTCATCCTGATCCTCAGGATGGACATTACCAATCATGCCACCTTGGAAAGAACTACCAAAATATTTCACCTCAATAAAGATATTTCTTGGCAATGAAGGGTTATCGTTTTCATCCACAACCCTGATGTGGAAGGTTGATGTTGATGATAGTGGCAAAGGAAATCCTGAATCCCTGACAGCCACAAGGACTTGATATGCAGAGATTTGTTCCCGATCAATTGGGCGGGTGGTGAGCAGAACTCCATCAGGAGTGAGTGAAAAAGCACTGCCCACTGAGGAGTCTAATAACCAGTACATAAAAGGGCCTTGGTTGGGTGGTAAATCAGAATCAGATGCAGTTAATCTGGTGACTATGGTGCCTTCAGGCTGATTTTCTCTCACATGAGCCTCAGTTGATGTGAGTTTGGGGGCGTTGTCATTAATATCACCAATAGTCACAATGACATTAGTAGTCCCAGTGGCTGGTGGAGAGCCATTATCTGTGGCTATAACAGTAAGATTATACATTGGCCAGACTTCTCTGTCCAGTGGAGAGTTCACAGAAATGATACCATTAGATGGATCAATAGAGAAGGAGAAAATTGTATTTCCATGCTCAATGCTGAAGAAGAAATGACTCCAGTTAACAATGGAGTCCTCATCCACAGCACTCACAGTTGCCACAGATGTCCCAATTGGGCTGTCTTCTGTAACATTTGCCACATAGCGTGGAGATATGAACTTGGGAGCTTCATTTGTGTCAATCACACTGATGTGGACAAAAGTCTCATCTATATCTGTGCCAGTGATAAGACCAGAGTTCTTGGCCAGAACTTTCAAAACTACATGGCTGTTGCCTTGTTTCCTCAAACTATTGGTTGTATATACATCTCCAGAACGTTCGTGAATTTCAAAGCTCATATTTTTTTTTCTGGCAAACAAAAAGTAAAACACTTGACCTTCAGAGCCTCGGTCACCATCTGTAGCCGTCACTTTTCCAATAACAGTTCCAATAGGCACGTTTTTAAGTACTGAGAAGTTAAATACTTTTTTGATGAATGTAGGTGTGAACTCATTAACATCTGAGATTTGGATGACAACATGTGCTAAACTAAATAAAGCATGTCCTCCAGTATTGGAACCTTTGATTGTTAAATCAAACATCTGCTCTTTCTCATAATCAAAGATGGCCAAAGTGGTGATGGTGCCATTCCCTGAGTCAACTGCAAATTTATCTATATGGCCACCAATGAGAGAGTAGAATATTTGTGCATTTGCACCCGAGTCAATATCCGTGGCTGTTACGTCAAAAACATTAATTCCAACAGCTGAGTTTTCACGAACTGATGTTATGTACTCTGAGGATGAAAAGACTGGGGGATTGTCGTTCACATCCATGACTAACACCGTGACATTTAATGTACCAGTTTTAGAGAACCAGCCCCCATCTTTAGCTTTAATTTGGAAATGATAAATACTTTGTTCTTCAAAGTCAAGCTCTCTGATCAATGTTATCAGTCCAGAAAATTCTCCCATTGATAGTGATAAAAATTGATTTTCTGGGGTAATGTTGTATGTGATCGCCCCATTGGGACCATAATCCCCATCTTCTGCTTGAATTTTCCCTATTACTGATCCTACAGGCAGGTCCTCAGGGACAGAGAAAGTAACATAAGATTCGCTAAAGCTCGGAGTAAATTGATTCCTCCCAGTAATTTGGAAAGCAATTTCTGCTTGGGATGTTAAAGGGGGGGTACCCTCATCTTCAGCCACAACTATTAAAGTGAGGATCTGATTTTCATTCTCTGCTAAAGTCTGATTTAAAATGAGTTTTCCAGTGTCACCTTGAATCCAAAAGAAATCAGATGCATTCCCTCCATTCAAAAAATACTCAATGCTACTATTGCTATTGACAACCAGATCTACTGCTGTAAACTGGACCACCTCACTTCCCACAGCCAGGTGATAAGGAATAGCCATCAAGGGTTGTAAAGGGAAAAACATAGGAGGGTGGTGGTTGTATTGTTCTAATCTTACTCTGATAGTGGCATTACTATAGAGGGGGATACTGCCACGGTCAAAAGCAGTAACCGTAAGTTGATAGATTTCAAAATTACAGTCACGTAGCATCAGGGGCTGCTTTGTATAGATTTCACCAGTGGTAGCGTTCACCCAAAATTCCTCATCTGGAGGTTCAATAACATATAAAATCTCACTGTTTTTCCCAATGTCTGCATCTGTAGCAAGAATCTGCAAAACAAACACCTCTTTATCTGTTGTTTCAGGGAGGATAATGCTATAGAAATGTTCAGAAAAAACTGGTCTGTTATCATTGACGTCTGAAATGACTATCGTCACCTCTGTGCCTATACTCCATGCTGAATCATTTGCACTTACTTTAAGGATATAATGATCCTGCATTTCCCTGTCCAAAACTCCTTCAACAGTGATGTAGCCAGTGGTGAAATCAATATTAAAGAGCATATCATCACTTTGCTCAACTATCGAGTAATTAATCACTGCATTGGCATCAGTGTCATCATCTGTAGAGGTGATTTTTATAATTGTCTGTCCAACAGGGGTATCTTCAGACACCTCTGTGAGAAAAATCTGAGAAAATTGAGGAGCATTATCATTTCTGTCTAAAACAGTGATGACAACAGTTGCTTTGTCTTTGTGAAGCGTGTTTTCTAGTTCTTCTGCTTCAACTGTTAAATTAAATTCAGGAATATGTTCTCTGTCTAAACTTACAGTGGTACTCAAGTAACCATTTTCAGGGTCAATTGTGAAGAAGTTATCGTGGTTTCCCTCTGTTATGTTGTATTGCACTGTGCCATAATAGCCAGAATCTGCATCAATTGCAAGAACATCACAAACCACGGTAGGTGGGGAGTTCTCAAAAACCTCACACCTGTACTCAGCTTGAGTAAACTGTGGGAAATTATCATTTGCATCAGTGATGTTTATTTGAATTTCAGAAAAAGAGGAGAAAGGAGGCAAGCCTGAGTCTCTGGCTTCTATCAACAAAGAAAACTCTTTTTTGCTCTCAAAATCCAATGGTCTCTCTACTATCAGGGCTCCACTTGAATGATCGATGTGAAACATGTTTTCAAAGTTTCCAGAAGCAAGATAAAAATTGACAGGTTCAGCTCTAATACTCAGAGCAGATACCACAGCCACCAGTGTTTCCACTCGCTCATCCTCTGTGAGGGAATAACTCAGAACATCCACATTCGTCTTTGGGAAATCAGAGATGTTCTGAAACCTGATACTAATAGTTGTGGTGTCAAATTTGGGATCTTCCCCAGAATCTTCCACACGCACAGTGACAATAACATCATCCACTGACTGTAGAGCCGCTGAAGTGAAAACAGTGCCACTGTAAGGATCGATTGAAAACATATCAGAGCTTTCTCCCTGTAATGAATAAAGTAGTTCTGCATTGATCTCAGTGTCGTCATCTGATGCTCTCACTGCACAAACAACAGAGCCTGCAGAAAAGGGGGGGATAATACAATATAAATACAATTGCCAGTATTACCCAGAATAAAACATATAGCTGTCAAATAGAAAGGTAATCTCTCACCTGGAGCTAAGTCAGTTGGCACATAGGCCACATAAGGCCCATTCATAAACTGGGGCCAGTGGTCATTAATATCTCCAATAAGTACAGTAACAAGCACAGAGCTGGACAGAGGCTGAATAGGATGCTTATCACTCACAGTCACTTTCAATCTGTAAATGGCCACTGTTTCCCTGTCCAGTATGTTTGTTGTAAATAGCTCTCCAGATGTTTCATCAATGGCAAAAGGTACATTGAGGTTTTCCATAGAATAGCTAAACAAAACAAATAGAAATAAAAACAGTGCAATATGCAAAACCCTGAAAGTTACTCTAATATAACACTGTCAGTAAATTTAAAAGATTATGAAAAATACTATCAAAGCATTTTGTTTTAAGAAACATATTATCATCACATTTACCTTACTTCCCCACCTACACCCTCATCAACATCAGAAGCAATTATCACAGCAAACACAGTGCCTATAAGACTGTCCTCAGGCACTATGGTGTTGTAGACTTCCTCGGTAAACTCTGGGTGGTTATCATTGACATCATCAACTATGATGTGCACAGTCAAAGTGCCTGTTAGAGATGGCAGTCCTTCAAATGACACAGTGGAAGTCATTACCAAACAGTGTGACGTGAGTATTAGAAAAAAAATAATTCAGTATGGAAATAATGGTCTAAGTATCTTGCAGTTTTATCTGGATCTAAGCTACCTGAATCAACAGCAGTGATGGTGACTATATATAGCGACTCCTTCTCTCTGTCTAGTGTGTGCAAAATATGAAAGGTGCCACTGGGAGTCATAGAAAACAAATTATCTCCATTTCCTTTCTCTAGAAAATAGCCAAGCTGACTGTTGTTTCCTAAATCTTCATCCAAAGCTGAAACCTGGCAAAATTTTTAAAACAAAAAGAAAAAAAAGAAAATAAATAAATGAATGAATAAAAAGACAAACATTAAAATGCTGTTGTTTTTCAGCAGAACTTTACTGCACCTGATATGTTAGCTGAGTTGGATCCTCCTCATTCTCCTTCACATGAATGGTCAATGTTTCTGGAACAAACTGGGGCGCAAAGTCATTGACATCCATCACTGTGATATGGATTGCAGCAGTAGCAGATCTGGGTGTGTTCCCCCGGTCTACAGCAGTTATGATTAATGTGTAGTTTGAGTACCTCTCTCTGTCTAGTTCATCCATGACTATGAGGACTCCTCGAACTATGTCCACCACAAATGGACCAATCTGGGCCAACATGTACCGCACTTGTCCATTGGATCCAATGTCTTGATCATGAGCCTGAACCTGCAACAGGCTTGTTCCCCTGGGGATATCCTCTCTGACTGTCAGGCTATAACTGCTTTGTAAAAACTCAGGGTCATGATCATTCACATCCTCAACATGCACTGTGAGGTTCATAGTGGTTGCCAGCATTGGTGAGCCTTCATCAGTAGCTATTATAGTAACAGTCAGGGTATCTACTTCTTCTCTGTCTAAGAACTCCTCCAGGTATATCTTTCCACTTCTGTTATCAATGCTGAATATCCCACCAGAGGTGTTTAAATAATACAAAACCCTCCCGTTGGATCCAGCGTCTTCATCCTCAGCATGAGCAGTTATCACAACAGAATGCAGTGCAGTGTCTTCTGGTATACTAATACTTTCGGCTGACACAAACATTGGAGCATTGTCGTTGACATCTTCAGTAATCACAATAACACGTGCTGTACTTGTGAATTGTAAAGATGCAGGCTGGGCACAGTCATTGGCCGCCACAGTCAGATTGTAGTAAGACTGTCTCTCCCTGTCCAAAGGTTTGTTAAGGCATAAGGTACCGGTTGAATCTGTGACAAACACTTCCTCTTCGTCACCACTGATCACTCTCAGTGTCATTTTTCCATTATCACCTTGCAGACAAGAAAAGATAGCATATGAATTATTAAAAAGGATAAAATGGGTTTGGACTTGGTGTCAACTAAGATATCAGTTAAAGACATCGATTATAGACCTTTCTTGGAAGCATAACCAAAAATGATTAATGCATTATATTATACTTTCTGAAATCACATTTGTATCATAATCCTTATATTTTCATTGCAGTTGTCTTAAACCTGTATAAATCGCGGAGAAAAATGAGGGCTTGAATGTGAACTCTGAAAATGTATGTTTTTATATCAATGACTTATAGGGCTAAAGTTCAATCTAGCTGCTGATTCTTTTCTGTCATTTTTTATTTATATGAATTATTCATGTGAATTATAATTATAAAAAATATATAATTTTTGTGAAGAGAAATGTAATATTTTGTTGCCAAATATCCTATTTTGCAGAATATTTGCAAAATATTCTGCAATATTCTCATTAACTTTATCTGAACAGTGAAATACAGGAATGGGTATGGGTGTGATCCCCACTGACTACCTGAATGTATAAATCATTTGCTTGAGGAGCAGCTCCAATAAAAAAAAAATAATAATGATGTAATGCGGATAAAATGTATCCTGTATTACTACAAATGCAGGATTTATTTTCATGAGCGTTAGGTATACAGAGACCCTGTACTATTGATGCAAGAAACAAATTTTTGTTTTTCACACTTGCTACATAATAGTCTTTCAGTAATATACAGTCTGACCAACACTGCTCAAAAGAGATAATGTTTTGCGTAAGGAAACAGAGATGTTTTTCCTTCTGTTATTTAACTGCAGCCACTGGAGGAAGTAGCTCACAGGTGTATGTATATGCATGTAATATAATGTACAGTCACTGACCATTTTGTTAGGTACGCCTGTTCAACTGCTCTTTAACACAAATAAATCAGCCAATCACATTGCATCAACTCAGTGCATTTAGGCATGTAGACATTGTCATGATAAACTGCTGAAATTGAAACTGAGCGTCATAATGCAAAAGAAAGGTGATTCAAACGACTTTGAATGTTGTATGACTGTTAGTGCCAGATGGATCTAAGGAATTCTGAAACTGCTGATTTGTTGGGATTTTCTCACAAAACCATCTCTAAGGTTTGCAGACAATGGTCTGAAAAAGAGAAAATATCCAGTGTGGCAGTTCTGTTAGAGAAAATGCCTTGTTGATGCCAGATGTCAGAGGAGAATGGCTGGACAGCTTCAAGCAGAGATAGCAGGGCAACTGTAACTCAAATAATCACTTGCTCCAACCAAAGTACGTAGAAGAGCATTTCTTCTGCTCTTCTACATACTTCAACCTTTGAAGCAGGTGGGCTACAAAAGCAGGCGACCACACTGGGTGTCATTCCTGTCAGTTAAGAACAGGAAACTGAGGCTCAAATTCACATTGGCTCACCAAAATTGGACAATGGAAGATTAGGAAAATGTTGCTTTAAGGTAAAGGTAAAAAAAAACATTGAACGTATGATGGCAGTAACATTTCATATTCACTTTGCACACTTACCCTCATCTTTATCTGACACATTCAGAGTCAGGAAACAAGTTCCAATGTTTGTGTTCTCCAATAACACTGCAGAAAAGGTATCTTGACTGAAAACAGGGGGGTTGTCATTCACATCTAGCAAATTGAAATACACCCTGACACCGGATACCTGCAGATCCCCCTGCTGCACCTCCACTGTGAGAATGTAGAACCTTTGTGCTTCAAAATCCAGGCTGCGGGTTAATAGGAACTCCCCGGAGAAAGGGCTGAGGAGGAATAGGTTCTCACCATCATCCTCCTGAACTGAGTATGTGATAGCTGTGAGACTCTCAAACTGTGTTTCCACTTTTCCCACAATTGTTCCTGTGAACACAGTGAAAAATAATTTCATATTAGTGGGTTGAACAGCAAAGTTATGTCAAAATGGAATAATTTAAAGGATATTTAATATTTCAAAAAAATAATCTGTCAGCTAACATGCATATGTGCTTACATGGGGAAAGATGACTAACCTGGTAGTGTGTCTTCTTTCACTTGAAACGAGTAAACAGTTTTGGAGAAAGCCATCTGTGTTCGCCATCTGTTATGAGGGTGTAGGCTTACTTCACCATGCTCCAGCACAGCATCAACAGACGAAGGATACCAGGAGGGGAGCGTATGCTGCCCTAATATGATATCTGCAAGCTCCCTCACACTACTTACATTCACCCTATTTCCAGATGAAAGTTTGTGAGATGATGTAGTAATAAACACCTAAAGAAGGCAAGGAGTCACAGTTTCGAAGCAAGCATAAATTGTCAATTTTTGAAGTCCTGAAATTATTGGAGATATGTAAAATGTGCTGGAAGCCTTAAACACAAATAGACATCTTAAACTAAATTTGAAGCCAGTTATCAAAACACATCAACCAACAGGCCAACTTACCACAAAGTGAAAAAATATAATTATATATTTCCTCCTACATCCAGTAAAATCCATGATAAAGTTTACTTCTTCAGCACCTCTTTGTTGATCATAATTACAAAATCAAGTAATAATAACAAACAAAACAGACGTGGCATTAAAAAGCAAAATCCTGGAAACTGCGCAGCCCCCACACAAGCCCAACAAATGGTAAACTATTAAAGCTGTATCCATAGTGATTACTCAATCTGTTCAGCTTGTAATCCTGACTGACACGCCTCTTTGACATCACTCTATGCAAATCCTGCAGCTGGGGAAAGAAAAAAAAAGTTTCTTGGGACTTGAGAGTGAAGCAGATTAAGTTTGCTTTTGTATTTATTTGCTAATGAAAAATGCAGAAGGTTGAGGAATCAATTAAAAAAAGAAAAAGAAAAATTACCAGGTAACAAGTGCAGTAATAGTATATCCAGCTATGGTTTACTGAATCAGTATGTTTAATATTCTCTCCATGGATTTTGCTATTGAGGTTATTCAGCGTAGGCATGAATTGGACTCTCTGAACAGTTGCCTGCAGTAAGGTAGCCTAGAAGCAGACTTTGTTGTTGCATATCAGATGGGGGGCTTCATTCAGAGACAGAATGGCATTCATTCAATCGGTAAAAAGGGAGTGAAAAGAAGAGGGAAAAAAACTATTCTGAATCACAGGTCTCAAAAGTGACTTGACATGATACTGTAGCACAATGTCAAACAGACGGAAACCGAATGCCAACTAAAAGGCAATTTTTCTTTTTTTTAGAGCAAATGTAATTCATTGTTTAATCGTTTTAGCTGATATTGAAATTTTAACTTTTTATTTAATATTCAAAATTCAGTTGGACTTACTGAATTCTTGTTTCTAAAGTAACTGCCACAAAAAGAAAAAGAAAAAGAAAAAGGGCTTTTACCATCTTTATGCTTGCCTCCAATAAAAAAACAACTGTTGTGACCCTAATGTTAACTACATGCAGGAACACTGAGCTTGTTTGTGTGTCACACCTACTGAAAGTGGAACACAGGGGTTTCATTCATATTTGCTAACACTTCTAAGAACAGTTACTGCAAAGGAAAACACTACTGAGAAAAGCCTGATGAATGGACATGTGAACCCCCTCTAAGTGATGGTGAGGCCACCGTGCCTGTGAGATTACCTCCAGTTACAGGGAATTGCAACTCAATACGACCAAGGGATCACAAAAGGTCCCTGCCTTGGGAAAGAGAGCCCTCGGAGAAGAAGTACTTTTCTTATGTTCATTTGGTACTTTGCTGGGACTAAAATACATCCATAATAATGCTTTGTGCATTAATTATCAAAGCCTCTGGAACTCTCCTGGAGAAAAGCAAAAGATTATTGCTACAAAAGAGATTCCCTAATCTGGTGTTTTGATCATTCTTTTGGTGAGTGCTAACAGCCATCCCTTCAAACCAGTCAGTGATCCCCCATGTCCTACAGATGGAGTCATTGTCATCCTAGAAAACAAAAACAAAAACAAAAAAACGCTCTGTAGAACCTTTATGGGCTTGTCGCTTGTGTGCGCATGACAAAACAACTGTAGTTTAAATTTTTTAATGCCATACACACATACAAATACAGTTTTACTATATCATGGCGCCACCTTCTGGATTGAGGTTGCTCAAACTACTGTAGCATGATCAATGTTTCTTACTTTCCAAAGCAGTTTATAAAACATTGCTGAGGGTGTGAATGCATCAGCACTTTGCAAATAACAGCCATTGGGCAATATCTTTTTCTTAAACTGCTAAAAACAATCAAAGTTAATTTATTTTCCAATAAAACAATGTGCTATCCTTACCTGTGTTCATATTACTTGCTATTGACAAATATCTGTCATTCTGGCTTAATATTTCCATGAGTCCAGTACTGGTAAGTAAAGATTATTACTTGTCAATTATCCTTAGTCATTTGTGCCATTAGCAATCTATTTACATAAAAACCCTCAAACTCTAGTGTCTGAATTACTCATAGATGCACTAGTATTGTGAACTTGATTGAAAAAGGTACATTTATATATCAAGACTTAAAAGAAAAAAATGGACTACTGACTTGACAGTTTTGCAGATAATGATGGTTATCCTCCACAAGAAGTTAAGTCTCATTTGTGAAAAAGGCTAGCTGTTTGCAGACTGCTGTATTTAAACAGCTGGCAAGAAGGGAAGTGTGATATAAAGAGAAGATTGTCAAGATAAGTCAAATCAAGAACTTGGGAGAGCTTTGCAAACAGAGAACTGAGGCAGGTAACAGAGGATCAAGATCCACCACACATGGACGTCTAGTGGCTCATTATTAGGAAAGGAGCTACAACTGTCGCATTCATAATACTGAGCCACTAGATTTTAGAGTACTTCTTGCTTTCCACCGTTGACAGGCTTTATAGAGATTCTTATTTCCTTTTACAGCAAGACCTAGCGGCTTCCCACAGTGCCAAAACTATCAAATAGTGTGCTGACTGCATTATTGGCCAGCAAACAATCCTGAACCCAAGAGGAAGATGAGAAACACCCAACACAGAAATACAGATGAACTGAAGGCCCATATTTGCAAGTAATGAATATAGAATACATGGAAGTTTGGTAGTTTTTAGATATTGTGAGATAATTAAAATTAGAAGGAAGAAAAAAAAAACAAACTTGTTAAGAAAAAAAAAAAAAAAAAAAAAAAAAAAAAAAAATCATCATGACGCTTTTAAGAAATGTGAAAAATTACAGAAAAAATTACAGTAGCTCATTGCTCATATTGACCTGTAACTATAAAACAGAAAGTTTCCATTAATTCACAGAAAATGCCATTATTTGTAAAAAACTGAAATTTCTATAGTCAACAGTGAAAAAACAGGAACCTTTCTGTTATTTAATTGTTTATCTTACTTAATTACTGTGGTGCAATATGAATTATCATGTCTCTATCAGGAGAAGATACTGAAAAACTTATTAAAATATATTAAAGAGTCCAAAACTTTATGCCCTCCTTCACATTTTCCAAAGTGTCCATTGTGCCAGATTCGAGTCTTTGCCTGGCCGATTCTGGTCCCAGACCAATTCCGGACCCCAGACCTCATGTTTGACACCCGTGCTACACCAATACAAGATAAATAAAGATTACTTTGAATGTTATGTTATTAGATCCCAAAGGGAAAACTAAATAAGCATAATTGTTCATTTTCTTTAGTCATAACACAAATCACAATAAATAAAATGATGACAATTATTATAAAGACCATGCTTTCCCGTAGCTATTTCTAGTTCATCTGTCTTTCCTCGTCTCACATACTTCATCCACAACGTGCATCCCCCTCATTCTTTGTCTCAACTTTTCTAAGTGACCCTTATTCTTTGTTTTACTTTTCAGTTGGCCAGTTAATCTTCTGTGTTTTGTCTTCCCAAAACAAAAAGAAAAAAAAAAAAAGAAATATAAGGCCCTCCTCTGCTTGCTTAGGAAAAACCCATGGCAAACAACTTTACACGTGGTAAACATGGTTCTTAATCCAGGAAAATTACTTTAAATTACTTAACGTGAAAAGCGGCCAAACCTGGCTCACCTGGAAAGTCCAGGCCATGCAAAACTGTTGGCCTGTTCCCATTGTTGTCTAAAGCCTCAGAATTAATCCCTCAGGGTTGAGCACTCACTATGTTATTACAGTAGGCATCACTGGTTCTTTAAATGCAAATTTAACCACATCAAGCAGTAATACCTGTTCTGTGTACGCCCATGATAAACACAGGCGGCATAATGGTGTCACTCCCTCTACAGGAAAGACTTTATAAAGATGTAGATGCAGAGTTTGTGAAAGTTACAAACAAAGAAACCTCTGAGTCATCATAGGCATTAACCCTGCACCTATCCCTTAAATAAATCTATATTTTGGACAAAGTCAAAAAAGACTTTTCTGGGAACAGTGTGGACTTTGTTTTTAAAAAAAATGCGTGTCAGTTAGACTGATTATTTCCTTTGACTGATTTGAGTTGGAGTCATCACTGATGACGACTGAAGCCTAAGATGGTTAAAGGTAAATGCTGCTTTTGTTCTGGCATCTACATAAATGCTAGTTGTAGTATGAAATGTGGACTTCTTCTGCTAAAGCAATGCTTCATTGTATTATCCATTGTCTAAGCCGTTGGTTCCCTTATGGTGTGAATTGTTACTGTACTGTCTACTGTGTACACGCTTTGAACACACTCATTTCCTCAAAAAACAAAAAAACTTTGTCAAAGAGAACCCCAGTCCCTTTGCATGGTTCCTGGACGATGGGAAATTCAAAGGCCCTGAATGACAGCAAGGATCTTATGTGGCGTTAGCCATTATGATTCACCAGCACAGATGATTGGCGGTGACCTTTAGACAAGAGAAAAGGCAACCTGTCTTAAAGTACAGCTAGTCTGGGGATGTCAACAGCCCCGAAGCCGAGAAATCTCTGTATTATTGTAACTTTAAGCGCCTTGAGTCGACTGTTGTTGTGATTTGGAGCTATAAAATAAAACTAAATTGAAATCCTCCCACATTTTTGTGGGAAAATAATAATTCAACCAATCCAGAGGCTACTGAGACGCACTTATATGCCGTCCTCCAAAAAGCCTCCAAAAAGAACATTAACTGACAGCAATATAGTTATGCCTAAGCCGGATGCTAGATGACTGAAAGTTTGGCTTGCACAAGGGAAAGGAGCCCAAGCATAAGTAAAGAAAGAAACCTCCACCGATGACAAGCACAGACAATGGCTTAATTGTTTTTAACAAGGTTTCACTTCAGCAAAGTTTTTTGTCTGTTATTGCTTCTGTGTTCCCTGCAACAAGTGCCAAGCTAAAAAACCAACGGCAGACGAGACCGGCTCTTTCACCCATTTCTGAAACTGTTCCCAAGTGACAGCTCACACAGCTACAGCATGTAGACATGGCTCTGCAAAGCTATGTGTAGACACTTGGAGACAGTTGGCGAACTAACCTTCACAACAAACTGAAGACCCATTTGAAAAAACAAACAAACAAACATCCCTTCAGATAAAAAGATGCTGCATCTGAACAACAGGCAACGCAACTGTGACCTGGATTATGTGAAACTGTTTGAGAAGGAAATTTAAGCCTGATATGTGCTAGCAAAAACGACTGACTCAAACAGGCTAAGAGAAAAGCAATCAAAAGCAGAACTTATGACATGTCACACTGCAAAGTGTCTATTTACTGCAGATATGAATACACTGACTAAACATTTTGGTTTTTCCCTTTTGAACCTTTGCGCACAAAAAGTTTGAAAAGTCACTGCACAGATTTACTCAAAAAGACATCATTATGGCACAAGTTTTTCCAATTTACCATAAATAAAAACGTCGGATTAAATTATCTGAAACTTTTTTTACTTGGAAAAACAAACTGCTTAGTTTCAAGTAACATATCCCACAGTTTAGAGTGCTTTATAGCAAAAGCATAGCTAAGTATATCATATATCTGTGTATGCTGATTGGATCACTCACATGTGTGGGGGTTAGCAATTTGTAAAGTAAAGAAGGGCTCCTAAATTAACCAGCAGTATCATGTCTTTTAATTCCACAGCCTGATTTGTTCAATTATCACGTCACAGTTATTTGATTATCAGACTGATTTTCCTCTCGAGTCTCTATCATCCACCCCCACTCCGCGCTCTCCTATGACTTGCAGTGACTCCTTAATTGGGGCTCAGCTGACAGTTTTTCCCCTCGGGGGAGCAGGCGCCATGTGGACCATCTGCTTCTAGTCGCAGGATGAACAGGTGTCCTGCTCCCGGCCGCCTGCCCGCACCTTACCAAGCCTGTCGAAACGTAGTGCAGCACAGTGCTGCGCGGTGTAGTTGCCGCTGTGTACACAAGATAAATCCCGAGTAGTTTTGTTTGACCTGAGCAGCATTTCTGCCTCAGACAAAGGAGGAAGCACATGGAAGCGCTACCTAATCTGACAGAAAGATCACAGCCATGACAGTAAAGCCTGTTACTGCACGTCTGAGTCAGTTGCTCTCTTTTTGTTTGGTTGATGCATCTGTTCCTAAAAGCATTTTTAAAATTGGGGTTTTGTGTTTTAATAAGCGTTTCCTATATTGTGTCCATAATCCAGAAAATCCATATTTATATTGCTCGTCTATATTCTACTCAGCTGTGGAACAGGATCTCACTCATGTCTGATAGTGGGCCACTACAAAGTGGTTCCTCTACAAATGATGTCTATGGTTAGTTTTCACTGGGTCTTGTTGAGTTTAAAATTCAGATAAGGAAATACATGCAGACATGAAGAGAACATATCAGCTCTGCTTAACTCTATACTGAAAACCACCATATAAAACAGTACAACTGGATGATATAACTATGGGTTAATACACGTCCCAACCTATATCTGGATGAATAACAACAACCGGTGATTGAATAAATATCAAAAGTGGCGTGCATTTCACAGGTACGCATTTCAAGAATGGATCCACCTAATTCTGCACCAGCATATCCCACACCTTTACTATTTAGAACTACTTTTTTGTAAGACCAGGACTGTATTAAAACACATTTAACTCCTTTTCAGTATTCTGCAGTATCAAATGAGTTCCAACAGGAAAATTAAAACTTCAACCACTGGGTAAACTTGAAACTTTTAGAGATGTCTGTTGTTGTCTTTGATGCTGTTTGCACCAAATATGCTGGTCTGTGTCGTGTGCGTTTCACGTCAGAGTTCTGGAGCTCAGATTGCAGATTACGTTAAATAGCCTGTAACCTGTCTACACCACCCTGAGCACATCCATTAAAAGATTATTTTAATGTCCTTGAACAGTGAATATCCGGTTGAGTGCTTTTTACTCTAGAATCAATGATCTAAGTGATTAAAACAAATAAGGACAGAGCAAAAAGAAATAAGTTTGGGTGTAAAGGTAATCCACGCTGAGGGCTGAATAAGTGCCAGGAGCAGGGTCTGCAGCAGATCTTCAAACAGTACACTGGATAAACACTGATCCAGGCTGCAAGGATTACTCCAGCCCTTTAACAAGGCCTGAGGGATGGAAACAGGCAGGGGAAGAGGTAGTCCAGCTGGTATCAACTACACACACGCGCATGCACACACACACACACACACACACACAATACTATGCTAACAGGCTCTACACATGCTACTACCTATGAAGAGGGAAGTCAAACAAACCAGACCAGTGTGTGTCGGGTGTGGAGGGGGATGGGATGGGGTCACTCAGGACTTTGAAAGAACAATAGGTGGGCCTTCAGGTCAGTGCCCTCTGGGTCACTTAAGGAGGCAGCATGAAAACATGTTAGTGCGCACACACACCACCTGCTGTTTCCTGCAGGCTTGTATTTGGTGTAATGGAGATTGAGTGATTCTGTAGCCACACATTACTGAGATTTACTACATAACTGAGGCCAGTAAAACCTCCATGGCAACTTAGCCAGCGTCTTTGGAATTGTAGTTTTCAAAAAGCACATTAGGGCCGCAACTGAGGATAATTTTCACTGTTGGTTTGTCAGCAAGTGGTTAGAGTCTCATCACTGGTCCACATAAAACATTACAAATTCTACATGTCACTTTTTGCAGGTTTTGGTTACTGAAACATACACTGGCAATGTATTACTGTATCAAATTGAACTGTTTTCTGGGAAATTACTAACCAAATGATAATGGCGCACAACACACAACTTGGCTACCAGCAAAGCTCGCCAGGACGCGACAGAAATATCAGCAACTGACACTGAAACAGGTCCTTTTTGCCGGCAGGCTAATATCAGTCAAACAGTTGACAGGGGTGACCTGTCGGTGCATCCCTGTTTCTAAAGAATTGAAAAGCGATAAGAGTGCTACAACATCCATATTTCTGTCTACTTGTGGCAATTTTCAAGCTGCTACCTGCAGAACTACTTCAATGTTCCAAGTATTTTGATGTTTATGGTAATGCTAGCGGGATATTGAGATGTTCCTTTTCACTTTTTTTTAACACTCTGTGAGAATTAGAAGAAAAAAAAATGGGAATGATCTGAAGCAGGGAGTTTAAAAAAAAAAAGATTTTCTTAATGTTACATAAAGTGAATCAGCCACACGTACATAGTGTTTCACACATAAATTCACAGCTCTCTGATTAAGTCATGATGGATCGTCCCCACAGGGCCTGGCCTATTGAGCACCGTTGTGTGTGTGTGTGTGTGTGTGTGTGTGTGTGTCTGTCTACAGGGCGCTTTAGCAAATATTCAAATTTACATATATGCCTGCACATCCTTGCATGTGTGTCCGTATGCGGGGTCATGTGTCTGACTATGTGCAGGTGTGTGAAAGAGTGTGTGTGTGTGTGTGTGTGTGTGTGTGACACAGGGCGAGTGCCGGGTCAGAGGGGTCAAAGAGAAACAAAAGCATGGAGCAGCTCCCAGCTGCCGGGCCAAACGTCATCCACAGAGACCTCTGGCCTTACCATCACCCTTCCTTTTCAATGGGAGCGTGCCATGGTCCTACTTCTGCTAACACATGCATATTTACACACACACACAGACACACACATGCTCTGCCTGGAGGGCCACAGTCATGTCTGGAGCTCAGTGCAGCAGGCGAAGGAGGTAAAAGGTCATATGGGGACATATGCAGAGGATGTATGGGTGCAAATCAAGCATCAAACTCTGTGGCTGAAAAAGTGAAGACACCGCTGAAGTGCTAAAAAAACTGAAGTTTCTCGAAAAGTCACACGAGTCTGCCTCCAAAAACTAGTCAGTCTTCATAATTCAGCATCAGCCATGCTTACCGCTGTGATGTAAAACTCTCTATAGTCCATTTCCCCCTTCATAAAATCATCCCATGCACAGTTATTATATTTTTTAAAACAACAACACAAGCAGCTAATTCAAATCACTGAGCTACATCTCTTTACCTGTGGTGTTGGTGCCTTCTGGAGCATTTTTACCTGCAATACCTGAAAAATGTTACGGTCTGCTGTGTGGTACATCCCACCCATGAAGTTTCTGCTTCAGTCGTTTTTGAGTTTCTAATATTTTACACATATGTTGCACTCATGCAGTTTATAGCTGTTGATTGGTAAATAAGCTTGGCGGTTAGCTGATAATGTCTAAATATGGCAACTTGTCACAAAACACAGCACTCACCAGAACCTAATAATTCAGGCTTCCTTCATTCATCCATTCGTTTGGCTGTGACCATCTGCAGTGTATGGTGCAAATGCACAACATGATTATACCTCAAATCAACAACTACAAGAATCTTTCAACAATGCTACAAATGTGTAGAAAATCAATGACCTCTTCACAGCAGTTTCCCTTTGTGCCACTGTATGATGTCACAGATCAGTTTTTCCTGTTCCTGCTCAATTCATCAAGCTCCCAGCTTACATGACATGTTTGAGCACAAAGAGCTTAGTGAGAAAGTGAGTGTGTGTTTGTATGTGTTCAAGAACAAGGAAACTGAATATACTTAACGAGGAATTGTTTTAGTAAGTAAATTTTGTCCCAACGTTAGCTAAAAATACTGTATAATGCACTGATATCTGCAGACTATAAGCTGCACTAAGCATGAGTTCATTCAGCATGATTAAAGAAATCTTGTTTTGTTTTGTAAAACATAGACTAACTATATACCTGTCCCACAATCTATTAACGACTAATAATGAGTTTACTGAAGTTAAAATATGTATTGTGGATACTGTATTCTTGGTTCCAGTTTTTACAATGATTTAGTTTATTAATAGCATTACCTTCTGGTTTCCCTAAATGTAAACTGTGCCGAAAATGAGTAAGGAATCTTTTGGTGCATTTTTGTTCAGGCAATGTGAAAAGATGAGTCAGTCAGAGATTCATACATGATCCTTATTATTATTATTATTATTATTATTATTATTATTATGCTTATCGTAAACAATGACTATTCATTACTGTGTGTTATTGTGTATCTTGTTAAAAAACAAAAAATGTCCACTTACTTTATCGTGGCATCCTCCCGTGTTGAATTAATTCTTCATCACATATTACGACAAGTGCCCTTGTATAAAACTCTACTGGTAGTGCAAAGTTCGCATGTTGACGCTGCTGCTCTCGGGATCTCGTGGTAGTCAGAGGGGAAATCTACAGAACAGCAGAGCAGTGAGCGTTTCCTCGTGACTGCCTGAGAGTCTCCACCTAGCGGCCATGATCTGCATCTGCATGAAATCTGTTTCTTGCACTTTGCTCCAGAGACGATATTTCTACTCCTCGCAGTCTATTGTGAAAGCATATGCATAAAATATGTCACTTTATGCTCCAGTTTGTGCACTGAATGATTTCTCGGTATATATACACATATTAGAGCCTAAATAAGTCTAGTGACGTTGTGTTGTACTTTTCAGTGATGATCTCAATATTAAGTGCTTAAAAAATTTGAACTGGATTGTTATTACATGTAAAGTGTGTTCTTGAAAAAAAAAAATGGGCAAAATATTTGCATTTCTTCTTTAATTTAACACAAGAAAAAAAAAACATTTAGCCATACTCTGCTTAAAACAAGTTATTGGATGTTTTCAGTCCTTTTTGTTTTTTAAAGAACTTGATTTTGTGAGGAAACCTCTGCCAAGAGGACAGATGCCTCCAATTTGTCTCAAGAATCTGATGTTTGACGAACACACAGTAATTAATATTGGATACACAGTACTGGATAAACAGCTTTCTACACATATGGAGAGGTTCTAGGAAGAAACTATTCACCATCTTATATAATATCAATGGCATTTATTTAATTAATAGGTAGCTGTATTGTAAACACCATCAGACGGTGCACTGTTCACACAAGCAGTAGCAATACAGGCCTGTAACTAGTAATGGTGTTAGTAGCAATACTTTCACCATGGGAAGAAACATTTTTCCAAAGCAATGGGAAAACTTTGCTAATAAAGGTACCACTAGCTTCACCATTAGGATTGTTGTAGAACATGACTTTCCCAGTTCAATGTCTTTTCAGACTGTGATGGCCAAACCCATGGCCACACTCTAAA
>VUQG01000858.1:9169-27402 GCA_015106755.1 Etia nguti | reverse complement strand
TAGTGTCAAATTAAAAATGATTCACATCAGGAAGTAAAGCTGACAGTTTGTGTCACACATGTCTCTTCATTCTGCGTGGTAAAAAAAAAAGAAAAAAAGAAAAAAAAAAAGGACGTAACGATATTTTATAGATTTTTAAAAACACAAAATAATCAGACTGAATGTGCAACTGCTCACAAGTACATAATGATGCAAAGTTAACCAGATCAGTTAGGAACAGAACTCAGAATAAATCTGGAACATTAACATATTTCCTCAGTCATAACAGGTGTCCATTACACAACTACAAAAAAAGAGTTATCATCTTCCATGCCTTCAATGAGATGAATTCTACATTTACTCAAATACCTCTTGAAAACAAAAATGTGCACCGCCGAGACCAGCATTATCCAGCCATAGCAGTTTACACTACACATTACTTCATTACTTCATTAGCAGTAATGCAACATCAGCAAAGAGCACAAACAGCAATGACTACTCTCTGAACACTGAGTTTAGCCAAAGTTCTTCAAAAGGAAATTTCAGTTTTCAGATCCTTCATATCCCTTGTGTCTGTTTCCAGTGCTGCTTTGATAATCTTTGAATTGTACACCCAAAAGACCTCATGATATCCTTGTAGTCTCTAGCAGTGGCCCAGTTGGTGGAGATTTAACAGTGACAAGGTCACAGATTGAGTTTCCACAGGATTCAGTCAGCACAGTATGTAACAACACATCAGTCAGTGAATGTTTTGAGACTAAACTGCAGTCTTGGTGCTATGTGTTTTCTATTGATGGATTTTCATGTATGGTGACCACGGTGGACCCGCTGTTGGTGCTGAACTGCTCAACTTGATTCCCCTCCGGACTGGTGAGCTCTGCTCTGGGCAGCCGGAAGCTGCTCTCTGAGGCCGGGTTTGAGTTGGTGATGCTGCCTGACACAGAGCTGATTCCCATGGGCGTCAGCGGCAAGTTGCTCTGAACTGTGGATTGAGACATCTTCGGACGAGGTTTTGAGCTTCTACTGGTTCCCAGAAGTCTGGATTCGCGTGTCCGTCTGAACAAAAAACAAACAAACAAAGACATTGTGAAGACAAATAAATAGTTGTTGTTTTTTTTAACTTTGTTATTCCTGTAATAATTCCATAATAATAGCAGTTTTTTTTACTTAGCAGTCTTTTGTCTTTTACTGTAGTAGGCATATGAATAAAATAAAAATCTCATTTACATTACATATATTAGCACATACAAACTGCTTTAAATCAGCACTTGCAGACTGGGAACAGCTCTCACAGATATGCACGTTATCCTCTTAGTGGCATCCCATTTTTATCGGGATCAAAGGTCATAAGTCCCTCTCAGGTGTTGGAATGTTTTTATTGAAGTTAAACAATCTAAGAAGGGAATGCCCCTGTGTGGTTGTAGCTACCGGTTGCAAATCAGATATATAGCTATACAGATGTGACCCGTATGTCAGGTTGTGCCACTTTATAGGGAAAAAGTCCCACGTCAAAATGTCAGGGAACCACTGGCAGAGAGTAAGTAAGAATCTGATACAGAAGATGGTATTATGGTATCTCTCAAACGGAACGTGTTAAAAAAAGAAAGATGAAAAGCTGAAGCAGCTCTCTAGTCTTCCACAAAGTGAATACAAATATCAATGTTGCTTTACAGCTTGAAACATTCGGTATGCAGGAATCGCCTTGTGTCCGAGGAATGTTGTCTCACCTGTTGTACGTCTTCAGGATGATGAGTAAAATGGCGAGAATGATAATAATGCCAATGACAATGACAGCAATCATAGCCCCAGAACCTGAGAGACACAGAAGAGAGGAAAGATGAGCAATGAACTCTCTGACAGGTTTGTTTATGAGTTATGCGGTCTTATACACATTCCACCTTCTTGTGATGGTGCAACTTATTTTGTGTGTGCTCTAGAAATAATGACTTGTGACCTAGCAACCATATCACTAAAAGATAAACAGACGCCGGTAAATATTTTCTACCAAATACTTGTCTGCCAAGCCCATAAGAAATGTGCAGATTAGACTCCATGACGCAACGGGTTTTTATTTCTGAGGATTGGCTCTTCTGATTATTTCTTATCTAACTCGAAGCATATCATGGTGTCTACAAAAAACAAAACCTTGCTGACAAGGGTGTGTTTCACTGATGTCTAGTTCAAGATGACACTGCAGATAGGAGCCCACACACAGATGATATTCTTACTTTGAATGAGTATTTGTTCTCTGGACTTGGTGACAGCGGTTGTGTTCGAAGTTACGGTAGTGTTGGTCACTGGTGAGACGGTTGAAGCTTGCATCTTCAGGAATAACCTGCCAAGAACAAAAAGTATCATGTTAGCCACAGACTAAAACAGCACTACATTCATTCGAGAGAAATATTATAAGGTTTAAACCGTTTCTGCCATAGATTTATTACGCATTTAGAAAATAAGAGGAATGTAGAAGGACAGATGGGGAATAAAAATAGCAGATGGATGGCTCAGTGGAGGGAAAGTTTGTAATGACTGAATGTTTTATGGCAACCACAAGAATGGCAAGCCTCACTAGAACAGTACAATAAAAAGTACGAGTGAATACCAAGATTTTTGGTACCACAAGATTCCAGCAATCATAAAGCTTTTCTGTTCAGTTTTATTTATATATATTCACAACAGCCGTCCCCTATTAGAGGCTAAAAAACAACAACAACAACAAAAAAAAATCAGACTACCCCCTATGAGCAAGCAACTGGTGAAAGTGGGAAAGAAAAACTCCCTTTTAACAGGATGAAACCTCTGGCAGAACCAGATTTGGGGGGGGGGGATAAGAGAGCAAAATACACAGTTTTTTTCATTTTTAAAATCTTTGATGTATTTCATGACACGGTCTAGAGAGGCAGTCAAAGCAGAAAATATGTTGCCAGCCACATAACCCGTCTCTGACGAGATTTCTCACACAAACAAATGGTATAAAGCTGACTGACAGGATGTGATTGTTGGGTTCTCATGCATTTGATTGACTGGCTGGTAATGCCAGGCTTTGTCATGTCTGCTGGAGCCTTTGTTGTTTCAGGGATGTATAATCCTCAGGCCAATTGATGGCAGTCAGAACAAAGCTGAAAAGACAGAGCACAAATATGTCCCAGTACTGCGTTCCTGTATTCCTGTCCTACAGTTCTCGTTTTGGGGTACTTAACATTTATTTATTTCATATATCCTGCACCTCCTGCGCATAAACACCTCCTTAAAAATTGTTATCACATTTTGTAAGATTTTTTTAAACACAAAGGAATTGTGGATTGTGGTATCTCAGGTGACACTGCACTAATCCTCGGAGGTCTAAGTCATCATTAGAGATGACCTCAACCATAACCCCAAACCTCTCTCCCCCCTCTCCTTCCTTTCCTTCTAACTATATTCTGTAAATGATCCTGTTCATTCATATCATCTTTCCCTCCCCTTTTTCCCTTTACCCTCTTTCCACTTCTTTAAAAAAAAAGAAGAAAGTTCCCTTTTATGTTCCCTTTCCCGACTTTAACCTGCCTTTCCCTCTTTTTTCTTAAGCCCTAAATCCCACCTTTTCATCTCTTCTTCCTCCTTCCACTTGCCTAACCTCAGCATTACCCCTTCTTCATTTCCTTCCTTCCTTTCCTGAAGCCTAACCTTCGCCTCCTCTTCTTTTGGCTTTTCCCCCCATTTTCCAAAAATCTAATCTTCCCTTACTTCCTTTCATTTCCTTTTTACTAAATTTCATCCTCCTTCTCTCCCTTTTCATTTCCTATCCTCAGTTATATTAATTAGGGAATAATGACTAATTGTCCCATTCCCTGACATTGACCTTTTCCTTCAATTATTCCCTTTTTCCCGTTACCCTTTTTTAATACATTCAACTCTTTTTTTCATCATCCCTCCTCTTGTCAATCTGGGAACAAAGAAAATAATCTTACTAACTGACACACATCAAAATCCATTTTAAGTATTTCCAAACATCCTTGGCACTAAAGAGAAGACTGACTATTGTGGGAGCTTGATGCTTTCATGGTGATTAGGTGACATTAGTCGACATCTGTGAAGACACCATTAATGCTAAATGAGATCTACTTTTAAGAGCAACATACACTGCCAATCAGACAGGTGACACTTTTTTCTTATTTCAGCAGGACAAATCCATTTTCCACATTTCCACACAAAGCAGCGTGACACAACTGTAAAAGAGCCCGGGTGCTAAGATGAACTGTCTGCAGTCTAAACCTGTCAGCTTACATAAACACTTGGCATATAATAAATCAAAATTACTACAAAGGAGGCTCTGTACTTATAAGCAGGTAACATTTTAGATAAATCAAGAATGGGGAAACATTTTACTTTCCAACTACAGCATTTGTTTTTCTAGTTTCAGCTGTTAAAAATGGTGGTAATCCTGCCACATTGCTAACGATTTCAAAACTCAAAGTTCCTGTAGTCAAATGACCGTGAATAACATTTTAAATGAAAAAAACATTTCACATTCTCTTTTACAACATTTTGACGGTGTTTTTGGAAGTATAATAATGCTTACTATAGCCTTAAAGTTACAGTGCTTAAAAAACGTATTAGCCCACAACACAATGTCAAGTATTGGCTAAAATATTTGGTAATTACCGTAATTAATGTTTTATGTTTATGTAATGGTTAAACCCCCACTATGTGCAAGCGCTTTCATCAAAATGAGGCTTCTAATGTTAAAATTTAATTATTGTTGTTACCCATGAATTAAATATATAAAGGACATTATCATTTTTTGATTAAGATGCCAAATGAACAGAAAATAATTATTTTAGTGGTTAAATGTTATATCTAAATGGATTGATTTCTGACTTCTTGTTTAAACAAAGTCTTTGACAGATTGCTAAAATTTCAGTTTTTTCTTTTAAAAAAAAAAAAAATACTGATGGTCTAATAAATGTGTTAGGAACTATATGTTTAACCATTATCACTGAATTAAAAATAGCACCTAAATTATGTGCTTTTAGTTTATTCCTACAAACGAGGTTCTAGAAATGAAGAGGTATAGATTAGCGGTCTCTCAGCCATGACTCCTAGAGTCACCTTCAGATATTATTTCGCTGCCAGTTGACAATCAGGGCACCTGTGTGATTTTGTTATTGTACTCAGCACATTGCGATCTCAATCTAATCTACTGTTTTGCAAGCATGTCATGAAGGGATCCTCTGTCAAGTGGGAGGATCCCAGATATTCCAGGAAACAATGTGATCACAGCTGTAGGTCAGGGCTGTCCCTGTCACTGATCTCTCCTCTGACACTGATAAGGACAGCGACACCATCTCGCAACCAAAGCAAACCTGACACGAACAAACTTTTTAACTTCCATAAAATGGATGGCTTATGTAGATTTACATAAGGACATCCTCTAAATGTCACTTCTACTTTTGTTTCCACTTGTAGCACACTGGCGTCATCACGGGACTTCCTCATCCTCTTTTCACGCAGTGCAACGTAAACCAAAGGATACACAGTGAGCTCAGTGAGTCATTCAAGCGTGACTCAATGAGGCGGTGATTAAGTGGAAGATTTAATGTGCCGTCATTACGATAACATTTATTTGTGTGTGTGTGTGGTTTTTTATTTTATAATGAGTTGACATTTTTTTGACCTAATCACTTCTACCACTCATTTAGCTAATCTTAAAATTACCAGGCTGAAATCACAGAATTACTTAGATTACTTTAACGAGAGCGTGCTTGCCCAGAGAGAAGCACAGCGGCACAATTAGAGCAGGTGGCACAAGCAGATAAAAATTTGCATCAGCTATAAAAAGCTGAAAATCTTGGCACACGGAAGATCATCCCACGCACACATCCTGACACATATCATATCAATAATAGTCACAATAAAGTACGGAAAATACCAACCAGCACTGTGTATACACTGGACATGTCATTTCTAATTCATTCTTTTACCTACTTTATAGAGATTATAAGATTTTAGAGTATTGTTTCCCCCATGAAGTGTATGGATAAGTGCAGTCTTTTGTGCTCAGTCTTAAACATCAGTGGCATGCTCGAGTTTACATTTCACCTACAAGCCATTGTGCATATCCTGGAAGCACTGCACAAGGTCTTTTTACAGACCATATACTGTATGCAAAACCTCAAGGACATGAATGCACAGACACTTAAAGTCACAAATACCAAAAAATGGTCAGAGCTTAAACAGTAATTTTATTGTTTTCACTGCAGTAAAATCAGAACTGTCACACTCTGACAATAGAGTAACGAAAATAGTACTCGATACGTGTGTGTGTGTACTTTATGTCTTATCCGCCAGGTAAATATTGCATAAATGACTCTCCAGGTGTTGACATACTATTAGGCAAAGAGATTAATAATGGCATACATCATATTAGCTGTTTGCTGTGTTGACAGCTTCTGATAAGTGGCTAACTAATCGTGTGATGTGTAAGGTCAGTTACACCATTGCTTTGGTAACAGTAGGGAATACACTATGGGGATGACATGGTTATGTAACCAGTTGAGTCATTTTTGTTCCTATAGGCAAAAAGTTAAAATGACATATGTGTGTGTTTAAAAAGTACCTTATTGATAGCTATAGTATTTTTCTTTACAGTACTTGTACTGGATTTTCAATGGCTAGTTTTTAACTATATCTTCCTTTGAAGTATTATTACTGTATTTGTTCATCTATTGGCGCACTATGTAAAAAGAATAGTGTAAATTTTGCAGATGGTGGCAAATAAGACAGTTACAGTGCTTTTCTTTAAAGTACTTGTACTGTATTTTTAGCTTCTAATCCTTTATTATATCTTCATCAGTTCTTTGTCATTAGTTGTTTACAGCAAATTAACAGAACATGATGATATAACGAGTCTGGAATCATTTACTGGAAAAAAGAATAAAGAATTAATTTGGTTAATTGGCTTAAATGGGAAGAAGCTAGGTCTACTAATTAAATAATTTGTTAAAAGTGCCTTTATCATAGCCAAGTCTTTGGTGATTATAGAATAAGTTACACCGAGAGAAAGAACAAGGTCTTTCTTTAAGGTTCAAATGTAGAGCTACAGAACTACAGTGCTGCCGTGTCTGCAGAGGCAATCAACACTGTCCAAAAAATGGCTTTACCAGCGCAGCACGATGTGTACCAGCTTTTATCAAAAAGAGGTGATCAGATTAAGCAAAGATAGATCATATTTATCATCCCAGGACAGAGATTTAATGTCGTCTTTTGTACAGTTGTAACATAATCTGTCCGTTTTCTTAACTTCTTATCCAGTTCAAGGCCGTTTTGAGACTGAGGGCCAAACCAGCTGTCATAGGTTACACCCTGGGACAGCTCCCCAATAGTTTTACTCCTTAACCACCCTTTTTACTTGGCTTCTTCATAGTACAGAGGCATCTCTTTACATAACTGCACATGCTTGTGATTCAGTAGCTGGTGGGTGTGACGCCTCTCACGGAATAGGTGTGCTGACAGACGTAAGTAATACATCACAGGAGCTGCAGTTTAGGTTTAGGATTGGTGCTATGTGGCACAGGTTGGGAGAGCCCTCAGCCCAGGAAAAACGCCTAATGTTAACACACCTTGACTAATTCACGTGCAGACATCGTCATCCTACACCCAGTCCTTGACTTCAGCTGAGCTGCCGAGAAGACAAAACTCGAGTTTGACGCTAAATGGATCATGGAGTCATTTCCCTGAGTAGAACAAATTGCCAAAGATATGTTATCCTAAGCCATTTAACATGATTGAAAGCTTGTGATAAAAAGAGAATGACCTCATTTAATTGTCCAAGTGTATTTTTATGTGTATAAGATCTCTTTTCTGGCTTGATTTTGATTGTAAATCTTGGAGAATATGTTCTCTCCCGGGTTAGATAAATAAGATATAACAGGTGCCAGCAGATGTATTTTTGGCTTGAACGCGGATCGTTTTTTATTTACAGTAAACATTTTAAAGCGACACCAGTCCTTTCATAGCTTGGACACTGGTTACTACATTCCTGGTGTACAAACCAAACAGTGTAATCAGCTGATCAACTTAGCCACATATTGGAAATGCCATAAGCCATAAACATACATCCTTTATTGTCAAGATAACAGAGGGGAAATCAGTCAAGCTAATTCAAACACGAGTGGCAGTAAAGGCCGGTGGCTCAGCCAGGACTCTGCAGGATGGAGAGAAAAAACCCATTTCAACTTCACAGATTTGAATCCAAGATCCAACCGAGCGCATAAAGTTTATGATCTGTTACGACACTGTTAATATACTTTATATGTTTTTATAAGTGTCAGTTTTCAGCAAGAGTCCAGACAGTACTGGATTTTGAGGTATTTTTTATGATGTAATACTGAAAAGTAAAAATGTTGCAGCCATTGTTTATTGCCATTTTTGCGTGCTCAGCTATGATGTAAAATATGAGATAACACTGTTTCTAAAGTTGCCCAAGTATGTCTTCCTTCCTCATGTTCCTACAATGGGACACAATGAACAACATATTTGCCAGTAGTAGCTGTGATATTGCCGATCTATATACTATATTGGTTGAGCTCTAAATACTTAATTCACATTTCAGAAAAGTGCCTGATCCAACTTATCCATGTTAACTTGTTTTATGTTTATTGCAAACCCCAGAGCATGGAAAATCTGTTTTTTTTCCCACAGGGAAACTATGTTATAGTTAATATACCCAAGCAGGATAATCACTTAAAAGACATAGGACAAAGGCAGCAAGATACCCTCTGAATTTTATTTATTTATTTTACTCTGGTTTCTTAAAAGTAAAGGAATCTGAAACTAAATCTCAACAGACCACTGATTCTGACGTTAGCATCTGTGTCCTCATCTGTCAATCTTCTTGTTCTGTAATAAGAGTTTGTTTGCTGTTCCACAAACTGCAGCTATTCACTAACACTGCAAATTCAATATCCTTTCTTCCACCCTGAGTAAACAAGCCGGTTATTGGTCTGTCCAGAGAGTGGACTCGTTGCAGAACAGGAACAATTTAGTTTCCTTTTTTTTTTAATATTATTTTTTTATGAGGGAATGAACAGACAAAGCTGTTGACTCGTTCAACCTCTGCAGATGCTCATCCAGACGTTAAAAAAAACACAGTCTCCCGTACGACCCATGTTCACAAATACATTCAAAGTGCAATCTTCAAACGGCTGTCGGCGTCAATATTTGAGCAGTCACTTTGAAGCAAGCTAACAAGACATAGATGGCCCCAACTGTTTCCTTAGAAAAGCGGGCATGTGGCCTAAAGTCACAGCAGAGAGGTCGCCTGGATCATCTCTGATATAAACCTGCCAAATCTCTGGTTATTCAGATGCCACACTAAAGAGGGATTTTACTGTGACTTTTATTGAGCCCAGTCAGTGAGCAGGGAGATTTTCAACAGAGAACAGTTGCCTATTATTAATGCAAAGCTGAAGTGATCGTACCATGAAAGTAAAGGTGTGAATGCCAGAGATAACTGCAGGACACTTGTTAAGTCATTGGACAAACCCCAAAGAAGATAAAAATATAGATTCATGTGTGAATAAATTCGAAAGCCAAATTCCAAACAAGCGCAGATAATCTGGTATTTATAGTGAGAATCACACTAAACTGGTTTCAGATGGAGGCTATAAATCACTTCAGCAGTGAGTCTACGATAAGTTTGCACAACAGCTTCTTAGTGTGCAGTGTATTCTACACAGCCACAAAAAGCATGACAAATGAAAATTTTTCGACAGTGTGTGAGGGCATTAACAAGCCATTTCTCAAGTGTGAACTTTTTTTTTTTTTTTAAAAAGCATTTAAGCCCAATAAAATACCAAGATATGAATGGTAAGTTGCACAGACTGAATGCTGAAATTAAACAGTGTCTCTCTCTTCTTTTTTTGTTTTTGTTTGTTTACAAATGTGAAAGCCTTAAAAATTTGCCAATCACTTGAAGGAGGAGTGTTAAAGCATCATTCACACATTCTCTGGGAGTATTTACACTAATCAGGAACACATTTTCTAATTAAAATCTGTCAGTCAGAATTATTATCAGGAGAGAAACCTACACAAACTGTCTGAGATGAAGTGCTGATTACTCATTCAGGATTCCCCAGAAATATTACGATCTAATAATAGGATGAATATTTTTTCCTAAATGACTAACATCATGCAGCTCAGAATAGAGTTTAATGTTGTATAACACACTTTCCCTTCTAACCGGATACACGAAGTGAATTAATCTATCGTTGAATTGAAAATCCCATCGTTTCGAATTGGTCTTTAATAGATTTCTATTTAAGTTCATTTTCTGTCATAGTGTTGCTTTGCTGGTATGTATGGTGTGTTTTCTAATGCTGTATTAGCAAAGCACACTATCAGACAATGCTAATCAAAGTAAAATGTGACAACACAAGAAAGTGCATATAATAGAAGTTAGTCTACTGAGCCACAGAGTTAACTTTGTCAATGTGATGTGGTTTGATTTTAACGTCTTTTCAGATGGCAAAAAAACCCCAAATCACATCACATTGAATAACTTACAGGCAACATTTTGAGTGACTTTTCAAAGTGATTAAAACTCGAATATCTACTTTGGGTGGGTAGATTTACACAGGCATTAAACACTTACAAGAAGCTTAATGTGTGAAGATGAGTAAATGCACTTGAGGAACAGGTAATGTTTCTGTTCTTAGAAGTCAAGAAACTAAAAATGAGAGTTCCACAACAAAGCGACAAATCTTAAATCAATATACCGTCATCATCTTAAACCTAGTGAGCTTTGAATCGGTACAGCAGGACTACACAACGTGTGATCGCATTTACCTAAAATTATAGTGGCAGCTGATGGGAAGATAAGTGCAGCTGCTCCATCAAACACTCTTTTTTAAAATTCCAATTCAAACTCATCCACTTCTTCAGCAGTAAAAGCAGATTTCTATACATGAGAGTTCTTTGGTATGTGAGCTATTTTTTTGTCCCCTCACCTGAGAATCACCTGTGTTCTCATTATGTCTGAGAGAAACCCCGCTCCATAACAGGAAACACTCAATAGGAAAGGGAGTTCTGACTCTTTGAGTTTACATCAAAACAAAAAAATGAATCTGCCAAGAAAACCGCAGTGGTTAGTGTGACCTACCTGATCGTCTCCTCTTTGATTTCAGCCCAAGCCTTCTCCGGATGGGAGCCTGAGCAGTGCAAGAGCCCCCTCCCTCAGCTGACTGAGGGGGGCATAGTCCAGAATCGCAGCAGGCCTGGGGAGGGAGACACCAGGGAGTCGAAGAGCCCCGTGAGCAGCTCCAGGAGGGGAGAATAAATCCCAAATGTAGCTAAAGTGACAGCCGCACAGGTACAAGCATACAGGTCAGATGTACTGAGAGAGAGAGAGTTCAGAAACAATCACGCATATCTGTGTGTGTGTGGGAGAGAGAGAGTGTGTGTGGTTCCTCTGTGAATCACAGTGTTTATGTGAAGAAGGGGAGGAGAGTGTGGAGGAGGAGGAGGCTCCACGTTGCTTCTCGCTGAAAGTAATAATGTCAGGCAACTGGTTTTTCAGGTCCCTCCGCCCGGCCCTTAGGCGTGCTGTGGCTGCTGATCAAAAAGCAAGAATCCTCTCCAAAGCTGCCAGCTCTCCCCATGACCACTGCTTCTCAAAATCAGTCTCCAGTGGGCGTCTCGGGACACTTTGTCCACTTAGTCAGCATATAGTGGACACATTTTTATTCCTTTAGTCAAGATTTATGTCTCACAAACAGTGCCGAATCATTTCCTCTCCTTTACAGAACAAATGGCCCTACTCGTGTGTACATATCTTGTCAGAGTATTGGCAAAGTTTGTCATTTCAGTTTTATCAGATACCCATTCATCTCTGGTCAAACACATTTCATGTATGTAGTTAAAAATTGACATTGTGCCTGTTCAAAGGGTATTGGGTGTGTATGTACCAGCCTTCTATTGTGGGACAGTAAGATCCATTCAAACAGTTGGAAACAAGGGAAACATTTGTACAAGCAATAATTTAACAGCTCGGCTAGACTTGTCCCAAATCTGTGCCAAGAACACTTCAGGATCCAGCCTCATGTTACCCGCAGGGACCACGAGGTTCCTATGACAATAAAGCAAGCTGGAGCCATTCTTTTGTGAGGAAGTGTAAGTAAACTTCATTTGAGGAGCTACACATTGTCCCGGTTCACCCAATATGCTGAAAGAACTGTCGGCAGCCTAGATACATGCACGGAGTTGGTGTCCCTGTGTTTCACTGTGCTGGAACACAAGTACATACACGTATAAAAGATGCAGGTCAGATTTCATAGAGAAGAATAGATCTTTTAAAATGGAATCACAGCATTGTGTTGGTTCCAGTTCAGTATGAATGATGCAAACACCATGCCTGCTAAAACTGTTGATTTTCACTGAGAGCGGAGGTTCCCTCAATTTATTTCAGTTGAATTTATATAGCATCACTTTACAGCAAGTCACCTCAAGCTGCTTTATATTGCAAAGTAAAGTCCCTATAATATCAGAGAGAAACCCCAACATTAAGTGTTTGACTTATAAACAAGTGTTGGTGACAATGGGAAGGAAGAACTCTCTTATAACAGGAAGAGACCAGACAATAAGAACCAGGCTCAGCGAGGGGCAGCTGTCTGCTGTCAACGGTTGAGGGTGTGGAGGAAAGAGAGGAGGAAAAAAAGATGAATAGACAAACACACAATATGGGAAAGAGCACAAGAAGTCTATAGCAGTAGAGTCACTTGATCCAGCCCTATCTATTAGGTTTATTAAAAAGAAAAGCTTCACGTTTCATCTTAATAGTAGTTGGTGTTTCCACAGGAAAGGGGCCTGATAGCTAAAGGCTCTGCCTACCATTCTTCAACTCTGGGAACCACAAGTAAGCCGAGACTGTGTTGGGACAGTTTTGATGGGGACAATGGGTCCTCTATGAGAAGAAGTATTTTAAATTACATTCTGGATTAAACAGGGGGCCAATGAAGAGAACATAATGTGGGAGAAATATATCTCATTCCAGTTCCTGTTTGGCTGTTTTACACAAAAAGGTCCATAACTTTTAACATCAGCTAGCAGCTAACGGTCCCGCCTCTATACCTGTCTACTACACTGTAGTAATTTGTGTCTTGTTTCCTACCTGGAATGACAGGGAAGTAAGAAGCCACTTTACCCTAAACCTCGCTCTATGTGCTTATTAACTAGAATTAAAAGAGAATCAGAAAGATTTGGCCTGTATAGCTCGAGAGCTTAAGGGCCCAAAACACCCATGAAATCCACATTAACTGGATCTGTTCCCCGTAGATGCACACACTTTGTGAACAACAGTAAGAGTCATTGTGAGGAGGAATTCCCCGTGAAGAGAGGGCTTTTTGTGTCGTGCAGTACAGAGCACACCTCATATCACAGCTGCTACTCAGTCCTCTCTACCTGTAAAATACCAACAGCCGCCCACTGTTTTACCTCTAACACAGGCAATCTTTATGACTGCGTGCTACTATAAAGATGTCCTAACTCACTGACTAGGTTTGGGCCAAACCTGTGCTTGCAAAACATCTTTTTGTGAAATCAGGGATAACAGTGTGCCAATGTTTTGGCTTTGTTGTAGTTTCTCACCTCACGCAATGTGTCAGGAGGACATGGATGAGAGCAAACTGTTGTTACTGCATTCACGGCCAATCATTTGTCTTTTCTTCATGGCTGACAGGATGGAACAGAAGCTGTGAATGTTCAGTCGCTTGCTAAACAGCAGGTCATGACTACACTGCCTGCCACACAGTCCGCTCATTCCTCATGCTTTAAATTTCAAATACGCTGTTGATCACTGAAAGAATCATTAACTCAGAATTGGAACAAGACAGAATATTAACTTAAGCTGCAATGTGAAAGTGACAGTAACATTTAATGGTGGCAATTATACCTCTTTGAATGAATGGATCTCGTGGTTCGATTCCTTTGCCAGAGCCATTCTTTCTTTCTGGTTGGACCACTGCAGGGCCGGCCATGTAAACACAGCTGCTTGTCCTTGTTTGAGTGAATGATTGTATGAGTGATAAAGTTAGGCAACTGGTCTGCTGCGCTTTCAAAATAAGTTAGTGAAAACACCGCGGCTCTCTCTGACAGCTTTCGGCAGATAACCTGCATAGGAGTCAGGAAATTGTGGTTAAATTGTGACTACAGAAAATAATTAGGGTCACAATGTGTCCACATCGGTCACACAGTGTTAACCGCAACTCACCTGTGGGAAGCATACACTGATACTCGGCACAATAATAAAAAGTTGCTTTTTGTACAACTTCATGCTCTTCATTTGTATCAAAGAGCCACTCAAAAGAATCTAAGCATGTAGGAATGTAACACTAATAAAACCACCAGCCGTATTTCGCCATTATACACTAAAATTTATGTGATACTGTAATGATCAGGGCTTATTCTCAGTTTACAGGCAAGGAGCTATTTTTCCAAAGGCTCACTTGAAGGATGAAACAAGGCTTTCTCTCTCTTCCATACAGTTATTTTACGTTTCACAGATGTGCAGACAAGCTGTTGAAATGGATGGATTACTGGCCACTCAGTTTGTTCCACAGACTGTTGACCTCCATGCAAACTTCTCCTGATCCTACCAAAAACGTGCAGTGGCCTAACCCCACCAATCGCTTCCTTGCAACCCAGGTTTTTAGTGGTAGGTCATTTGAAACTGAAAATGTTTCACCTGACATTAAAATAACTTTAACTAGATTTTATGTCAGCTTTGGCACCGCTTTCCCAGAATGACACATAAATAACTGTCTAGTTTGGTATTCAGCTGAAGTTTGCTGATTAGTACTCAGCTTTGTTTTGACAAGAAAGAATTTATTACCCTTGCGTTTTTGAAGGGCAGGGTTTTTATACCTTTTTTTCTTGGTGGGAATGTAAATGCAGGAATCCCAACATTATATAAAGCATTATGAAAAAGTGTTTGTCCCCTTCCTGATTTTTTTTGGTAACAATACATTAGACAAAGATAACTCTAGTAAATACAAAATGCAATCTTTAAATAACCTTTCCATTTATTAAAGAACAAAAAAGCATATCCAAACCTACCTGGCCCTGTGTGAAAAGTACGCCTAATAACTGGTTTTGCCACCCTTGGCAGCAAGAACTGCAATTCAGTGTTTGTGATAACTAGCAATTAGTCTTTCACATCGCTGTGGAGGAATTAAAGCTCCCTATTCTTTGTGGAATTGTTTGAATTCAGCCATGCCTCGTTTTAATTTAGAGGACAAACATGTTACGTTTAAGGTCACTTCAAAACCATCATTTTGTTTTTTTGAGCTGTTCAGAAGTCAACTGGTGTGTTTTGGATCATAAACCATATGTGCTTGACCTTCAGTGCATGAACTGATAGCTGGACTTACTTCATCAGGATTCTCTGGTAGAAAGCAGAATTCATGTTTCCGTCAATTACAGGAAGTCATCCAGTTCCTGAAGCAGCAAAGCAGCCCCAGACCATCACACTACCACCACCATGTTTGACTGTTGGTATGATGTTCTTTTTATGAAATATTGTGTTGGTTTTAAATCAGATGTAATGGGATTACATCTGAAATTTCAGAATATTTTTCCCCAAATTCTTGGGGCTCATCAAGATGGGTTTTTTTTGTTTTTTTGTTTTAATAAATGCGAGAGAAGCCTTTGTATCAGCAGTGGTTTTCTCCTTGGAATTCTCCCCTGGATCACATTTTTGTCTCTTTCTTATCATGAATCATGAACACTGACGTTAATTTAGGCAAGGGAGGCCAGCAGTTCTTTAGATATTGTTCTGGGTTCGTTAGTGACGTCCAGGATGAGTCACTGATGCGCTCTTGGAGTAATTTTGGTAGGCTGGCCACTCCTGGGAAGGTTCACCACTGCTCCAAGTTTTCTCTATCTGCAGATAATGACGCTCACTGTAGTACATTGGAGTCCCAAAGCCTTAGAAATGGCTTTGTAGCCCTTTCAGCAATGATAGATTTCAGTGACTTAGCTGTTTCTTTACACTGTTACATGATGTGTTGCTTTTGAGATATTTTAGTCTACTTCACTTTGTCAGACTGGTTCTATTTAAGCAATTTCATGATTCATCTGGTTTAGTGGTAATGAAGCCTGGGCGTGGTTAGTGAAACTGAACTAAGATTTGCAAAAAATGTGGTTAATCACAATTAATTCATAGTTAAAAAAATGGTGCACATTCTTTCTCACACAGGGCAAGTAGGTTTGGATAGGTTTTTTCCCCTTAATAAATGAAGCAATCAAAACTGCATTTTGTATTAACTCAAGGTAGCTGGTTATCTTTGTCTAATATTGCAATTTCTTCTGTGATCTGAAACACATCAGTGGGAATTTGCAAAATAGCAACAAAAAAACCCCCAAACAAACCCCAAAACAGATGGAAATGAACAGGGCTGTGCTGCAGTTCTGTGGATTGGCTAGTGTGGGCCAGCATTTGTTGCCTGTTTGCCCTCATTGTTGCAGTCACATGACTGGACAGGTGTCTTGTGCTAAGTGCTACAGTCAGTGTGCTAGCATACAATGCATTGAAACAAATCACCTTAGCATGCTGACATTTTATAAACACAAGCTAAACACATTTTGATAGCAAAAAGGTCAGTTACTGTGCCTCATTATACCAAATGTGGTTCTTGTGTGGGATTTACAACAATGTAATAATGTCACAAGCATGCAAGCTGTTAATGATGAATTTATGTGTAGCAGAGACTAATATGAAAACCAGGTTTGAAGATCGTGTGGGCTGAGTATTCAGGATGGTCTCTCTCTTCTCCCTTTAGAATCTGCTGCTCATATAGGCAAAAAGAAAAACAAAAGAAAAAACCTTTCCATTACATGAAAAAATGCCAATTTTCCAAGTTGTAAGTTTATTTCCTATTTCAAAAAAGTAATTAGTTGGAAATGACTTTTTAGTTTTTGGTATGAAAACACAAAATTGGTCTTAAATACTAAGTAATAAGATTTATTTTGTCACATAAATACAATCTATTGAAGGATTAACAGCTGGCCTTGGTAAACTAAAATAAGCCTTCAGTTATGATCAAGAAGAACGAAATCAGGAAATTCTTCAATGATCTTGCATCTGGTAAATGAATCCTGAGCTCTGTGAAAGTAATGAGAACCTATGAAAGGTACAAACTGAGGGTCTGGATTTTACTCAGGTGTATGTCTGGCACAATACACACATTAGATACAATACCTATACAACTACACATTTACAGGAGCTGCTTAGCCACAGAAACGCCCGAGGTTTGAAACTCTCGAGTTACTGAGTCAGCAGAGCATTGGCAATGCTTTTACGCGGTTCTGTAACTTTACATGTTCTGCCACCTCCTGGTTTCCATTGCAAAATTATACCACTTACATCTAGGAGGGAATAAAAACTCACGATGTGACTTGTTGCGACAGTGGCAACCTGTTACAGCAGCACTCTTGAATTGCATGAGTTCTTTAGAAAAACAAATTCTTTCACAGATGTTTGTAAAGGCAGACTGCACGGCTAGGCTTGATATTTATGGTAATATGACCGCAAAAGACTAGATACAAAGATTAAGAGGTGTAGCCTAGTACATACACTGTCCATAGCTTACTTTCTGCACAACCATAACATATCTAAATTTTTGGGTTGCGATTCTGTTTCTGTGTTTGAATCCCAAGTGTAGCCCCCTAGAGCAAAGACACACCTGAAATAAACAACACTAAACATAGCTTTTAAGAATAAGTCTTTATGTATTTTTTTTCTATGTGAAACAAATGACTATTATACTACACAAATCGAAGCGGATACTGTAAGAGACAGAGACCACCTCTGAGAAATAAGTACAGAACATGAAAATACACATACTGGTATTATAGAACTATAAATTATTGCTCGTTTTGCTACGTTGTTTTCTCGATTCCTACTATACAAGACACAATATTCAGATTTCAACGGAAACGGTACAACAGTGACAAACGGTATAATTGAGCTTTTTAGTAGACGTTCCCCAGAAATAAAAGAAACATTCAAACAGAGTCCATGTTGAACACAACACGATGACTGTCGGTTTTGATCGAGCATCTTCAGGACTTATTGTTATACATTTTTGTCTTTTTTTTTTTTTTTTTTTTTTGTTTTTTTTTTTTTTTTTCTTTTTCTCTTTTTTTTGAGGGGCGCTTGCATAATACAAATATAATTGGACTACAGTTTATGTAATGTCATATCTTTGCTTGAGCACTTG
>VUQG01000857.1:0-11634 GCA_015106755.1 Etia nguti | reverse complement strand
CCTTCCCCTCCTCCCCCTTCCTCCCCACTTCCTCCTCCTCCTCCTCCTCCCTCCCCCTGCCCCCACAGCAAGCTGCATGCTTTCATCTGGGACTCTGCGGTGCTGGAGTTTGAAGCCTCGCAGAAGTGCGACCTGGTGACCACGGGAGAGCTGTTTTTCCGTTCGGGCTTTGGCATAGGCATGCGCAAGGACAGCCCCTGGAAACAGAATGTGTCCCTGGCCATTCTCAGGTCTGTCCCAGCCGAAGCTGCATTACTCGTATGACGGTTTTTTTTTTTGTTTGTTTTCTTATCAATATGATTTCATGGTCACGTATTGACCATTTATAGCCATCCAATACATTGCCTTATGTTACATCTTTGTATCTCCCCTCTCCTGCCCTGTTTGTCTGTCTGTCTCTTGTCAAGTGTATCACTGTTTGTCAGTACACCTGTCTGTACAGCTGTCTGTGCTTCATCTGTGTTGCTAGCTGGGAGTAAGCGGCTCAAACATTCGGTCATTTGCAGCGTTCATTAACTCTGTTACTTTTCTCCCCACCACCCCCAACCCCCTGCAGTTCTCATGAGAACGGCTTCATGGAAGACCTAGATAAAACCTGGGTGAGATACCAGGAGTGTGACTCAAGGAGCAATGCCCCAGCCACACTCACCTTTGAAAACATGGCAGGTATGGTCCTTAAGGCGTAGCGAAAGCGTTAAAAGTGATTGGACAAAAACTGCAGTGGTAAGGTACTGTAGCCCTTTTTTGTCCAATACCTTTACAAAATCGTTGTTTTAGTGTCAGCGTGGTGCTCTGTGGGTAGTGTGCCGTACAGTATCTTGTCCTGTGATTTCGTGCGGTTGTGTAGTTTGCAGCAGTCGTCATCAGTAGGAGCTGGTTGAGAAAGGAGGGGCAACCACTGAGTATGATAGTTCATGCTTAGTGGGAGCGGCGGAGATGTAGACAGGAAACTCACATATCCCTGTGTCTGCTCTGTTTCTGTTCATGTGTCCCTCCTTCACAGGGGTATTCATGCTGGTGGCTGGAGGCATAGCAGCAGGGATCTTCCTCATCTTCATTGAAATCGCCTATAAACGCCATAAAGACGCCCGCAGGAAGCAGATGCAGCTGGCCTTTGCGGCCGTCAATGTCTGGAGGAAGAACTTGCAGGTAGGATTGATACCCTGCATCCACTGAAGGTGGAAGGGTCAAAACTGTGGTGGAAGAGAGCCAGAAAAACCTCCGTCGAATGAGGGTGGATTTCTGTCTCTCAACCCATCTGAGAACTTTGTTGTTTTTTTTTAAATAATAAAACCGACAGATCACCATACAAGAAACAGTAATCTCTGATGCCTACATATAATGTAAGGCATGCTGAGTGGCCACCCTGTGGGTTTAAACAGTTCCCAGAGGCCAAATGCACCCGTGTCTCTTGTGTGTGTGCCTGCAGGATAGTAAGGAGGCTTCTGGAAGTCAAGCGGTGGCTGGAACTCCCTCTTTAGTATGTAGTAGAGCCATTTCCACCGTCATGTCACCTCCCGCTCTTAGCGTAACAATAAGATAATTAGAGATTCTCTCACACAATAAATCTTCAAATTAAAAATCTCCACCAACCCACGTCCATGGCATGAACCAGTAGTTCTAAGCTGCTGCTGTGGCACTATATTCTTCATAAGGTCATATGATTTGTACATGGAAAGCCAGCGGAAAAAAAACAAATTCCCTGCCAGAAACATTAAAAAAACATTATTAACAATGAATACTCTACGGTTGATACACTTTGATCGTGACCCCATTGATTTCCTTCTCTCTTGCAGCAAAACAGCAGCCAAAAGCTGATCAGACAAATAGAGCACAAAGAGCAAAATCAATGCCCTGGCACAATCACGCGGCAGTGACCGTTCCACAATTCTCAGCATAAGTGAAATGTGCAATGCTGCAGCGCACCGTGTGTCTCCTTATCCACCGCAGTGTTCATGATGCAGACACCGAGCAAGAATGTAAAACCTCGCATGGCAAAGGCTTCGTGCAACATTGCCTGAACAGGCATCCATTTAAAGGCTCAGTTCACTCAAATGTCATTTCATAAGTCCTTATTTTTATACTTGCTCTAGTGGTATCTAACTATGCAGCTAACTTAGATTCATTTTCAGGGGTTTTCTGAAACGTTCACGTAATTAAAAAAAACAATAAATGGAACTTATTTGTAGTTAAAAGTCATTTTCATGGCCAGATACCACTATGAACATTTTTGGGGGGTTTTGTTGTTTTTTTTGAATGAACTGACCATCTGAGCTATAATCAAGCGATAAGTTCCTTTGCTCAGCCAGTGAAGAACATGATTTCCCCTGTACTCCAATGCAATCAGTGCAGCTTTGAAGGTACAGGGTTTCCACATTTGATGGCCAATCACAGCCTGAGTCTGTGATGTGGCTGTGGCAGTCCGTCTGCTGTGTCTCTAAGCCTTGAACCAAGTGAAATGAGACAGCAGGGCTGGAAGAAGGTACAGTATAATTATCACAAGTGCCTGTCAGCAAATCAATGTCCTTCTAAAAGTGTCTACCATTAAACTGATAGCTGTATGTAACTGTCGTATGTGTCCTCATATAGATGTACATATAGATGTAGGCGCATACAGCAGATGAATGCATGCAGGGGGGCGTCACTGAGAAAGGAGAGGGACACACTAAACTGCCCGCAGACTAATGTAATTTATATCCATGTCAGTGATGATCACGCTGATTTCTCTGCATCACTAAACAAAGATGGCTCATGCTTGCTCATCTTGCTCATTGACCATCACTCTGGGCCCAAAAGCTAACATTGCTAGACACACATTGCTCTAACTTTAGCTATTACCATGGCACCTTATGCAAGAAGCGCTGAGAGGGCCCATGAAGTAAGGCTAATCAAATCTGCTTTACATGAAAATTATTCCGGATCTTATTCATACTGTTTAGGTGTGCTGATTTGATTACTCACAGTGATGTAAATTTCTGAAAATAAAAATGACGGCTTGGTTTTCTAGGGTACAAACTCAAGCTAAGATCACAGTTTATGTGGCCTCTTCCTTCCTTAGTACAGCAATCACTAAAAACTCGATACCCATTACTGGCATCGTTTCGACTGCTTCCATGTGTGTTTTTTGTTATTATGTGCTTTTACTGCCTCAGGTTGGTGTATTATGCAAAGCAATGTGCAGGACTGTGCACCCACATACCTTTAAACAGAGGCTTAACTTCAGAGAAAGTGCACTTCTGAGTAAATCTGTTCACAAACTAAAACCCTCACTAGCTGCCACCTTTGCATTATCTCTGCACGCGGCTAAAAGCTCTCAAACAAGAAGTTCATTAGGTGTCACGCCAGCATGGCATCGCTTTTGCAGACTTTTACAAAGAAATAAAAGTGCATGTCTGCAGGTTGGCTAGGATAGTCAAATTTTCAAAGCTGTAGCAACAGACATGACGAGCGAGGAAAGGGTCTTTGCATTAAAATTTATTTGTAGTTGTTCAAGTTGTATAATGAGAAATGCTAGTTTACAGGGGCATTTCCTACTTTGATCTAATTTAGCTAATGCACATGCATATTTGTGTGTGAGAGCTTGTTATTCGGTTGCCAATGGTGCCTAAATGATATTAAGGCTTAACTGTCCCTTTAAATAAAGACATGATATATAGTAATGGGCCGAAGTGTCCGCTTATTCCATTATCCAATTTGTACAAAGCAAACTGTAGTAAAAACAGTAAAAGTAAAAGTAGTTGTGCCTTTCGAAGCATGTTGGCTGCAGGGGAAAAAGAATTAAGCCAAACCGATAGAGAAATAACCTAAATAACAAACACAATTAATAAGTATTAGTGTTACACAGTCATCTATCTGTCATTTTACCATAGCTGACTGTGAATAAACCGCCTAAGGGCGCGACCACTCGAGTGTAATGATTGCTATAATTCATGTAGGATATGTAAGTAATAACTCATCTTCATCTTTAATAAAAGCTGTCAGTTACATTACGACTGGGTCAAAGTTAAAGGCTACTGCTGATCCATTCTCTCTGTTCTCTTTTTTAGAGGTGGACAATGTAGCTACAATGTGAACGTTTATATTATAAAAAAGTTACTTTATGTTCCATTACTAAGAGACTACACATCTGGCTTTTAGCTTTGTCTTTTCAAACAGATGTTACTTATAAGTGCACTGTCTGAACCAGATTGAACCTGACGATAGTTTGGGATGAAAACAAAGTGTCAGAAACTCTGCTGCGTGACGATAACAGTGATGATGTATAATGATGCTGGACTATGACAGCTCACGTCTGTTTCCAACGGGAAACACGCAGCCGATGTACACGGTGCAAGTCCCATGCCGCTCTTCATCTGATGGTCCAGCATGCCCTGCATGGCCGGGACTGTGCACACGCAGCGCCTCATCAGGGCTCTGGATGGCCGGGCTTCACTCCTGCAGTCTGACATGTGTAAGAAAAAGGGAAAGTAAAGATTAAACGAACACCTCACGTCACTTGGGCATTGATTTTTCTGAACCCAGACCAATACGCACGCTGACTTTAACCATTTACTAACATGAGATGTCATCTTCCAACAGGAAAAAGATATTTTTTGCACTAAAATCGAGCGGTGCCGTGCACCATTCACTCCTCTGCCAGCTTTCATCTATCCTGCACATGAGATAATACCTGCTCGCCACCTGATATTATGTCATCAGGGGGTTGAGAGAGTGCTGGTTGGCAGGGTGATGGTGGAACAAATGTGCCCTGAAAGAGCCTAGTCATGTGACCTGATGAAAAAGGATGAACTGCGGGGCCAGTGCTGGCCAGGATTGATTTGTCATGCTATTTGTTTTGTGTTACTAAATCTATGTTCCCCCTTTTATTCCTTCCCTCCATCCATAAAACGATTTGGCATGTTGAAATTCACACCACACTGCCCCGCCCACCCCAAGGGCCTCCCTTGCTACTACTAATCTGTCATCCTCCACTTATACTTTACTAACATCCATCTTAGAGTGCTTTTTTTTAATTAGATGTAGCAACTTTTAGCTTTCATTTGCTCAGTTAATTATGAATTTATCATTTAAACACTGACTTTTATTTTTGCACTTTAATTTCAGTAGAAAACAGGCTTTTTTGTTGCTCTAGTAGACAACCATTCCTTCTTTTTTTTTTCCTTTCTTTATGCTCTCCATCTCATCCCATTCCCTGGTGTGTGGGGTGAATTTCCATTATACCCCTTTAAGGTATAATGACGTTAAATGGGCTTTAATTACTGACTTATGTCGCTGTTGTTTTCCTTCTATGCATCCAATACTGTAGCTTTTTTATTATTAATTTTTTAACCTTTTATACCTGCCTGGCTTTGGATGTGAATGTTTGCTTTGCTAGTTTTTGGATTTTTTTTATCTACCATTTTGGGTTCCCTTGGCTTTTGCTTAAGGATATTCTTTAAAGTAATAACAATCCAAGTGGATGGACATTTATTTTATTTTTCTTTTCTCCCCCTATGCAGCCCTCTTCCTCTGTAGAGACTCAGGATGTAAGAATACCTTAATATGAGTTCTTAATATGAGTTCCTTTTTTTATTGTTGCACACAGACATCCAGTAATTGTGCTGAGAGTAGCTGTGGGGCACTCTGATGGTATGAGGGAGGGAGGGCACCAAATTGGCTCACCATGTTGTAAGAATACGGTTAAAAGTGCTTCTTTTTCTTTACGTTTTTATTTTATTTTGACAGGTACGCATTTGAAGATGTTACCTGTGTGTTACTGAGTAAGAGTAGATTGAAGATTAAGCATGTGCTGAGATGAAGAAGTTGCAGCTTCAAAGTGTGTGTGCACTCAGGCAATAGCGAGTGTACGGGTAGACTATTTTAGATGGTTTAAAACCTAGGTATCACGCCCACTGACATCTTTACTAGTCATCACTCATTCCAGTGCATTTCTAGGGCCAACTGAATGTGTTTCTAGAGGACTACTGTGCCATCTTGTGCAGTCCAAGTGTGATTATGTTGCATAAAATGTAGACAAATGCCCTCATATCAGGCTGAACAGACTTTGTTCACTCTCACATCTAACAAGCTTTATCCCCTTCTTTCTCCCTCTTTTACATTTCCAAATGGTGTAGAGTTTTTCACAAGGACCCTCCCAGTAATTAGTCTATAAAAAATATAAGGTAATCTATTGGGGTGGCAGTGGTTTTGGTGGTGGTGGGTAGAGAGAAAACGGGTGAGACTGAAACCACGGTTATCACCCCAGCCATAGGACATGAATAATGTTTCTACATATATTTATTTTAGGATAGGAAAAGTGGTAGAGCAGAGCCCGACCCCAAAAAGAAAGCCTCTTTTAGGTCCATCAGTACCACCCTGGCCTCCAGCATCAAGAGACGTAGGTCCTCCAAAGACACGGTAAGGAGACGGAAGAAGCGACACCTTCCCTTGTTTATTCTTTCCTCTCTTTCCTCTTCTTCTCCTCTGTCTCTGCTCCCATCTCTTTGTCTTTCGCTGTCCTCTCTGCCCCATCCCCATATCTGACCTCAAAAGAGTCCCATGTTCCACTCACTCATTTTCACACGGCTCCGCTGGCCTCTCCCACATGTCTGTCCCTTCACCATCGATCAGCCATTACCATTTAGCTCTTTTGGTTCCTCTACAGCATGGAGGGCATCAGTGCAGGATCTCAGGTCAGGCCAGGCCAGGAGCTGGGCTCTGAATTTGGAAAGGGAGCATCCCAAGTGTCCAGGATTTTTGGGAAAAGGGGGGAAATATTTAATGGGACTAGTGTCTTCTGGAGGAAGGGGCGCGACAAAAGCAAGCAGTCTGCCAGTGGTGTTTTGTCTTGGGCTGCTCTTCCTCCTTGCCTCTGATTTGGACGTGGATTCTGTCCTTTTTTTGGTGGTGGTGATGGTGGTGGTGGCACTGTGGTACGTGTGTGCGTGAGTGTACCATATGCGAGCGTGTCTGTTTATACGTTTGTGTTCATGTCCTGTCGTTTTGACTGCCTGATCCTTCGTATATCCATTGTTTCTTTGCACCAATCCTGCACTTCCTCTGTTTGGGTTTCAGCCGCTGTTGGTTTGCTTATGGTTTGAAAAGCATGCGCTGGTGTTCTGTCATTTTTTTATTCCCAAAACCCTTTTCTTTTCTTTTTTTAAATTTAAGGTGACGTCCAGCCCTCCCGAGAAGAAAACTAATGTGTTGTCATATTTTTCGGCGTGTCTATTTCAGGATTCCACTCATGGATTTCTATTAATCAATTTACTTTTTTGCGTTATCATATTTTGTTTGTCATAATTCTTGTTTTATTTCCAGTGTCCTTGTGGTCCGAACTGTGCATGCCTCTTGCAGGGTATATTTTCAGGTCATGAAGACAGTCGTCTTTAAGTTTTACATATTGTTTTTATTGTGCTAAAAAAAACTCTGTAAAGCCTTAGACTCTCACTGTGTTACGATGCAAGAATAAATACAAACTACTGTCCCCCCCCCCTCCTTTCTTTTTATATCACTCCTTTGCTGCAGCACAATGAGAGTGTCAGGTTTTCTGCATTCCTTCACAGTTCGGTTGAAAAGCCCTGCTCATTGCGGTTTGGAGATTGTACTACACAAGCTTGGATTGCACTGGAAAAACCGGTGACCCGCGGTCATTTGTGCCCAGCTGATCTGCCAGGCATAGCTGGTTGTTAACCAAATCTGGGCTTTATAAAAGAATGGCAATAATTTGTGGAGATAGCCTTCATAGCCTTTTGCACTAACACTATGCTTTGAATGTGTTTCTCAGGAGAGATGTAGCCTATGGCAGCAAAGATAACAGCTTGCAACATTTAAAAAAAAGTTATGATTTGATTATCTGTTTCTCCTTTCTTTCTCTTCTGTTAACTATCTTTTGTTGGGTTTTTTTGTTTGTTTTTTTAAATGGATGTTTCTGCAATGAAGCCAACCACCTTTACTCTTCCCTGGCATTTTTCCAATAGAATGTCTTTCATTTTATGAGAAGAAGAGCGGGATCGCCACTGCCACTTTGTCAGTATGAGGGTTCGGATGCTGGTTTGGGAGCCCTAGCGGGGGAAAAAAAATGTCTCAAAGTGTAAAATGAAACAGAATTTAGTGTAATTACAAAAGATGCTCCAACTGAAAGACCTGCCATCTTCAGTCTTTGACCATTATTTTTGATTTTATATAAATGTTCTTCTTTTATATTAATGGATATCAATGGACTTGAGTGTCAGTGTCCCTCACCCACATGCCACACTGCTCCTCTCTCCCTCTGCAAGCATGCTAATTACTTTAACTGTCATAGATGTAGTAACCGTAGAAGTAGTAATACTCTTTGTAGCTGTTCCATATATGAAAAAAAAAAACAACAACAACAACAACAAAACATCATCATAGTTGTGCTGAATAAGTAGCTTTTAACTGTGGTTGTGATGTCAGTGAAGTGTCTCTCTTTTGCTGGTCCACTTGACCCCAGTAGGGTGCGCTGTTAGCAGGCCCTCAAGGTACAAGACATGAGGAGACCCAAATGGGGGCTGTAAGCTATGTGATGATGCAACTTGCGGGTCAAGGAGATGAGGGACATCCACTCTGACTCCTATTTATTACCTTAAAATAAAAAGCAACAATTTTCCCATTCAGTCTGGATGCCCCCACATCTGTCAGCATGTTAGTTGCATCATACCAACTTCTGAAACTCACATGCTTGAATGTATCGGCTCTATCGGCTTAAAACGAGAGGTGCTTAAATCAAAAAAAGTGACAAATGAGACGGGTACACCATCCCTGTTTTGGTTCTGAATGTCATTAATGTGCAGTAGTAATGTGCTTAATGTAAAAACAAAATGCTTTCCTGCATGCTTTGCAACACAGCACTGTGAGTCAGAATTTTGATTGGCATGTTGGAAATTAGCTGAATTATAAAGGACATAATGCAGTTACTCCACCCAATCTCACTGTGTTCCAAAACATGAAGCAATTCTACAAAAACAACATGTTCTGCAAACTCTATTTATGATGTATAAAGCAGATTCTGTACTGTAAGATTTCTGTGTTTCTGTGTAAAAGATAACATTTTAAAAAATGGCTTACTGCTGCCAAAAGCACTAAAAAGACTCAAACGAAGCACATGCATGGATATGGGATCTTGCCTCCCCTCTCAGCATTGTAGAAGCCTATAATTCAACATATTCTGCTCTTAAAGAAGCACAGTGATGCAGGGACTGGACGTAAGAGTCCGACACAGCAGCACTTGTGCAATCAGCCCAAAATTCATGTTCTCCTCTTGAACTAAATATAGAGAAGCTGCCTGTCTGCATGCACACAGATGACTGTGGGGGTGATAAATGAGCTGCCCATTTTATCCATGGCAGGAAGTTATCACCCAGTCGTGTTGCTGAGGCAAAAAAAATAAAAAAAAATAAATGACTGCTGTTGTCAAGACTCTTAGGATCTTACGTCAGCTCCAAAACTAGCCCACCTCAGGCACAAACTGTTCTACAAAAATTCAGACTTTAAAGAAAACGACACAAAATTAAAGTCTGCCTGGGAGGGGTTAGAGCAACATCCTGCTTCTGCAGAACACAGTTGTTCCCTAAATTAAAATGAATATTTAGACAATGCTAGAACAACAACAATATCAGCAACAAAAGGGATACTAAATTTTGTCAAGAAATGACACCCTGTTATGTGTCTCTCTTCCTCTGCCCTGTTTTTCTTCACCTCTGCAGCAGTACCCACCCACTGACGTCACGGGCCAACTCAACTTGTCTGACCCGTCTGTCAGCACAGTGGTGTAAACGGAGAGGGCGAGAACGAGGTTCACTCCCCAAGGAGAGAGGAAAAGAGATGAGGGAGGAGGAGAGGAAGCCAAAACTGAAGCTTTTATTTCACCGCCTGCCAACGGAGCTTTTGAGGAAACTGCTTGCTGAGGAACTGGCTGAAAACACTCAACTTGCACTTTTCTTTTTCTTTTATCTTTTTTTTTTTTAAAGACAGAGTGACTTTAATGTTCGTAGGGTCCCTGAGCATGCACAGAAGAACCCATCCGACATATACAATCTTTTCCTTCTGTATATTATTACCTAACTTATTTAACCTTGTTTTGTCCCTTTAATTACACACATTTACTTAATGTTTGATGTTTTCCAATTTCCCATGCAGCTCTATAGCTTTTAGCTAGCCAGGTTAGTTCGGTTAAGTTTATGGATGAACCAGTTTGGCTGCGAGTATTGTACTGGACATATCACTTCCACATAGGGCCTAGAAGTCACAATATTTAATATTTCTTAACAACATATACGGCAATACAAGACGGTCTGTAAGCTCCGATGGAGGTCAAGTATTTTTTAATAGGATATATCTGTGTTTTTATCCACACTTTATAGATAAAAATGTACTTTATTTGGAAGCACTAATAATGGCACTACAGAAGGCATATGGCTAATCATGTCAACCAGAGAAGATGATGAAGATATGGGAGTGCTTGTAGATGAATGGTAATACTTATAGTTATTTTAAAGAGTATACACCAGCTTCTGTAAATGAACAAATTGAACTTTTCCCCACTTTAATTTTGCACTAACCTCAAAAAATGCATGTGTTTCTATTTTTAACAACAATTCAAGTTTGAAGTATTTAGCTTTACTACTATTTATAGCACGACATATGCAGGTGATATAAGAAATCACATCCTACTTTAATTGATTAGTTAAATACTATTGGTGTCTTTCCTATTCAGCCATATTTGAGACAGTTGGCTGTGAGCCATGCTGCTGTTTTGGGACGCCCTCTCTCTTCCTCTCTCCTGCCGCTGCCGCCGCCGCAGTCTTTCTCATTTTCAGTCTCCAAGGGGTTGCATCAAAGGGCCAGGTTTTTCACCCAACCAGCACTCGGTCTTTCATGCAAAACCTCCTCCCCTGTGCAGCGCTGGAGAACTTTTACACGAAGGAAGCCGAGTGAATTTGAAAGCTTCGCTCAGCTTGCAAGCTCATGTGCAGGTTTGGTTAGATGCAAAAACAGGCCGTTTCCCAATTTCTGGAGATGAGAAACCACTGCTCTGAAGAAAACTGTAATATTCTTTCTGGTGTCTGGCACTGTATAGCACTTTATGGTGAGGAGTCTCCCCAAACATAACACCGATTCCCAAAACAGAACAACAGTCATACGTGTTAAATTCTCCACTGTAAAATATCTTACAGGTTTCCTTTTTAATTTGCTTTATTGAGAAAAAACAGAGTAGGATCTACAAAGTCTTTATAGGATTAAATGATTTTAATTTGAGCAAAGAGGTTACTTCTGATCTCATTCAGGCCTGTGCATGCTTATGTGTTATTATCAGTGCTTTAGTTTGGATGCGTGCTGTTGCCATGTACAGTTAGTTGAGCTGTGAGGAGCACTTAAAGTTGAATGAAATGTAAATAGAGTCTGGCTCTGTGTAGATGAGGTTCATGAGCTCGTACAATGACTGCAACTGGGAATGTCTTATACTGTAGTTACACAAACACACAAAACAGGTGTGATACACAGGCATGCATCAACACGCACATATACACACGCATATATGCACACACACACACACACACACACACACACACAAAAAAAAAACATTAAAGGAAGATTCACTTGTTTTTCTTACCTTTTCCAGTGACGATCTTG
>VUQG01000856.1:33380-47101 GCA_015106755.1 Etia nguti | reverse complement strand
TCCAACTCCTAAAGAGACACGGGTATCCCTAAATTTAGCAAATATTAGCTTCAGGCTAGCTTGCTATGACGAATAGGCTAAAACCAGCATTTTACCACAACTTCACCAGATGTAGCTAAAAAAAAACTAAACTAATGTCCAGTCCAGTGGGACAGCAAGGAAAGATGACAAAAAATGATTATTTACCTGCGGTTTAGAGGGTCAACCTGAAATTGAAGCAGCCATTGAAAGACGGGAAGAGAGAAAGATGGCAGCTTGGTCAGCATGCAAATACATGCGGGTCGGAATCCCCGCCCCCCCAGCGCGCCCCCGGACGCCAAAACAGTGCCAGCAGATTGAAACTGAAAAAAGTGGATTGAAGCTGAAAAAAAACAATTGTAAGCGAAAACAAAAAATTTACAGTTTCAATTAATTGTTTTTCACTATCAATTTTTTTTTCAGTTTCAATAAAAGATTTTTCAGTACATTTATTTCAGTTACAATATTTTTTTTCAGTTTCAATATTTTTTTCAGTTTCATTTCAAGGTGGCATCATTCTGATATCTCTGGTGCTTTTGGGGACATTATAATCCTTTGAAACAGATCAGAAGATTTGGATGTGTTATGTGGTGACCTGGAGCAGGTGCTCTAAAGTAGACATTAAGAGCAGGCCACAAAAATGTGGTAAGTAGGGATTTTCAAATATTTGAATACTGACCAACTTAAAAAAACAACAACCCCACAAACAATTTTTGCAGCTTCTCCTTGTCTTAAAATGTATATTTATTTATTTTTTTGAAACCATTTTTACCATTTGCAATCCAGAAAAACAGAAGATGTTAGAATCCACCACATGCTGCGGTGTGGTGAGATTAGATGTACCATCTGGAGAATGACGCAAGGCCTTGAAGGCTCTGGAAACCAACCAAACAATAAAAGATGTCTATTGTCTAGTGCGAACTCCACAAACACCACAATACTACAGGTATGACTGTCATTTCAGAGTGGAGTGAAGAATATTCAAATAATTCCCTGTAAATCTCAAACAGCATTTATGTCTGAAATGCCCATCTTTACTGGTAAGCTCAGCTCTTTTGATGTGTAAGATCTGAGCTCTGCAGATTGCTTGCTGAAGATTAAGGACATCTAAGTGATTTATTTTGTAACTGATTTCTCACTAAGCCTTGCGATCACTCCTGGGGACGAAACTACTTCAACAGAGACGGTAAAAACATTGATTTTGGTATAGCATGTGAAATTCTTTTGTAGCTGAGTGTTTAATCGACAGCAGGGGGATCAGTGAAGGATGATGTAAGCAGTAACACTGTTGCCTCAAATAAAAACAACCTTCGGTAGATGAACAGGGGGAAAATATTCTGCCTGAAAAACTTTGTTCAAGAGCTAATTTTTATGTTTGCAGGTCAGGTTGTATTCATCCATAACGACTGAACCTACAACGAAGTTATTTATTTTCGGTGGTGATTAGCGATGTTTTCAGGAAACTCCTGACCTCCCACAGTCAGGACTTAAAGTGCAGGCTGCTGGTCAAGGTAGAGCTGATAACCTGCGGCTCTATCTGACGTCATCCTTTTCCTCTTGGGGGTCTGTGTGGGAGAATGTCTTGCTGTGCTCTGCTCTCGGCTTGAAAACAACAGATTTGATCTGTCCAACTGTACCCACCATCTGCTGAAAGGTTGTGCTTTAAACAGAATGTAAGATGAACAGTGTTTTTGTCCCAGTGATTGTTAAAGCTGCACCTGGTTGAGGAGGCTTTAGACAAAGAGATGTTTCAACACGGAGGAAGCTGCTCTTGCAGAGGGAAGTCCTTTAAAAAACCCATACTTTGGAACCATGGTGTTTTTGTTCTGTTACCCTTGTTCATCTGCCTGAGAGAAAAGGTGTTGATTGGTGTTGCACTTCGACATCAGTGTGTGAAAACCTGGCCAATTAATAGTGTGTATGAAATCTACTGTACTCCCTTCAGTGTGAAGGTTTTTCTTTTTCTCTCATCATATTTTTAATCATTTACATGAAAGTTTGATAGATCCATTGGCAGGTTTAGATTTTATTGAATTATTTTGGAAAATTACGTTACATACATGTATGTTTGGGATGCTTCCGCCATCCACCAAGTCACAACCTAGGGATTAGGTTAGGCTGCTTCTTAGCCACATGCTAAAGAAGCCTGGTTTCAGAAACTAAAAGATATTACTTACATGTATTAGGTTTTCTGTCACACTGCATGTAAAGGGGTAAATGTTGGCCCAATCCTAACCCCACCCCAAACCTAGTACTAAAAAAGTGACAAATCCCTTTAGTGGTGGTAGTTATTATGACAGTTTTGTATTTTGGAGGAAGTTGGGGTAGATGGATGGCAGAACATTTCTTGTCTCAGACTGAGTCTCGATATCATTATTATTTGTTGTTTTTGTTGATGGTTTTTCTAACACTAATCAAGTTGTTCTAAGCCTTTAACACTGTAATACCCAAATCATGAAAGGTTTGTTTATATTTGGGTTATCTCCAGACATTGGTAAGCTAGCCTGGACTGTGAAATGAATGTATTCCTCATTGCCTTTGCAGTGGCCTCAGGCTGCCAAAGAACTCTGGGGAGAGAGAAAGGAGTTATTACTAAAGTGTGTTATGTTCATGCTCTGCGCATTTGTATGTATAAAGTGCTGTACTGATGTGCCTGAGGAGGAAGCCAAAGCTCATCCCTGTAACACAGTAGAAGGGAGGGAGGAGGTGTCAACACACTAATGAACGGTTGTGTGCTACTTTATTCACGACTCCAGTGTAGTGACACAGCTGCAATAATAAGGACAGCACATAATGAGTTGAGTAGAATAAACAGAAAAGTGCACTTGCACATAACCACACACAAACTTGCACACAGAGTTGTACACACTGCAGGAGAGACTGTCTTCAAAAGACCGTCGAGAAAGAGAGCCGCTGGCCCCTGTTGGCTGCCAGAGGTAGTGACCGAGAGTTGGAAAAATTCAGCTGGAATGATTTCAATTATTTAATCCGGTGGCTTTGAACTTTCTTTTTTTGTGCTTGACTTTCACTCACTGAACCTACAAGGCCTTGGCATGATGGATATTTTTAAAGATGTATTGTAGTGGTGCTATTCAGTACTACGCACACTTTTGGACAGGTTTACAAAGTATTTCAAACTGTTTTAAGTTCAAACTGTTGTAATATCTATGACAAGTGAAAGTACTGTTAATTGGCTCTTTTTTGCTTAGCCTCATTAGATTAAGTTTAGCATTAGTCTGTGTCACTGGTATCAACAGGAAAAAGCCCAACACAAAACCAACCAAACATATGTGCTTCAATCTCGCTTGCAAACCACCAAATGTTTTCTCATTTACAAAGAAATGAACTTTTTTGTAGTAAAGAGACAGAAAACAACAAAAAATCAAGAAAAAAACAGGATTTTTATAAAATCATTTGCGTGTCACTGAATGAAATAAATATTTAATCCTCTTAAACAGGGGTGGGGGAACTCCAGGCGTCAAGGGCCAGTGTCCTGCAGGTTTGAGATGTGTCCTTGATCCATCACAGCTGATTCAAATGGCTAAATTACCTCCTCAACAAGTCTTGTTCTCCAAAGGCCTGGTAATGAACTAATCATTTGATTCAGGTGTGTTGACCCAGGGTGATATCTAAAACCTGCAGGACACCGGCCCTTGAGGCCTGGAGTTCCCCCACCCCTACACTAAAACATAACTTAGTACTTGGTGGAGAAACCCTTGTTGCATGAAGTTTGAGACTGATTTCTAAATAATCACGTGAATACTTGTTTCCTTCTCAACAAGCCTCTTGCTGATGGTCTTGTGGTCCACACAGTGAGTCTGTGGGAGCCAGAATTCTGGCTGAGTTGTAGGGGACCAAATACTTTTTTCACTCAATGACATTTTTATGACTTTTATGTAATGTGATTTCTTTTTCTGGATTCTCCTTTAAAATGAAATGAAACTACCATAAAATAAGAGACTGTTCATTTTGTTGTAGGTAAGCAAACTTACGATTTCAGCAAGGAATCAAATAATTATTTCTCTCACTTTATATTCTATATATTTACTGGAGGTCATCCATTGGTTACAAGTGTCTTTGTAAAACTTTAAACTGAGTGTAATCTGCACATAATTACAATCCTGCTGTATTCAATTAGAAGTAAAATCAGTGACTGACCATAAACTCATCAGATAAGGTTTTGGTGGGGCCATAGATAGATGGAGCTAGAGGATCATTTTCTCCAATATTGGCTTCATTTTTGTGCCAAAAAATAAGAGAACACTTAAATCACACCTAAATGAATGAAGTGACATTCAAACAATATCCTGGAATTTTACTCATTAAAAGTGGAGCACAGATTTCTTGGACAGTCAAATTTCCTGGACAAAAAAAGCAAACCAAACCCTGAGTTCATGACACCTGTAGGCCTTTTCAGGTGTAACTTGCTGGAGAACTCTCAGCATTAGATCAGTTAGCTTTAGATCTTTGTACTAAGGCCTCCCCTAACTGAGCACGAGTCTTTTAAGGTTAACATTCAGACTTTTTTATTTATTGGCTTTTTATGTAGTTCTTTTTACATTTCTTTGTGAAACTGTCACTTAATTATCACTTCAGACTGGCAGCATTGAAGGCTGTCAGAACAGAGGAAGTTACTCATGTCTATTGGGGACTAGATAATCGCTTTTCTTCCTCATGCACAAACAGCAAAATTCCCCAGAAGGTGAGCCAGTTCACGAAGCAACAGGATTTAATGGTGGCAATAATCTCTAGCAGGGAAATCTGACAGGTGATGCAATTTCTCGGGCCTTTGCTGTTCTTCTAATCTGGCCTCTAATCCCTTAGCATGCTCATAGCCCGACTTAGTATGACAGGCTACTCAGCAAATTATTTACTTGGAAAGAGATTATTTGGTACACTGAAAGGTGATGTAAGTTTAGCCGGGGATTGTTTTTGCCAGCGTGCATCTCCAGGATGTTTTGGGGGCTGACAGGGACACAACACCAGCTCTTCATTGGTATTCTGGAGTTGCTCTGCCTGTCTTGCTGTACTATACAATGCATAGACTTTGTGACAAAGTTGATGAAGCATGCATTTTCATCACAGTGCCAGGGCAGAGCACCGACAGTGGCAATGGGAGCATTAAGCAGCAGTGAAGAAGGAAGTTTGTGAGGACATAAGCAGTGCAGAGTTAGGCAATGTGTGTAAGAGAATGTAGAAAGCATGTGTGTGTTTGCTTGTGTTTGTGTACTGCTGTATTTCTATATAATGAATATGTGCATGGCATTTTGGGTGTTGCGTGCAGTATTTCTACCCATGTATTCACACATACTGTCCTCTGGAGTCAAGCTGAGTGGGAAGATTGGTCCGTTGTTTATATAATAAGCATTTTACTCTTATTACTTCTTAGAAATGAGTTATCACTTGGCCTAGAATAAGCAGCTTACATAGGTCTAATCATACTATAAGAACTTATGAAATCAGGTAATGTAGGTAAAAACCCTGAATAATATGAATAATGTGTAGGCTGTGCAGTATATATAACTGTCATGTCATTACTCGACTGGAGCCCTGAGTAACTGCGTTCAGTGAATGCATGCAGATGTCAACCTTACAGAAACGAAAGCTGCTGGTACTAATGCTGCTAATATTAGCTACACTCTGACTATTTCTTACTCCCTTGTTATCCGATTGGTCTAAATTTAATCAAATATTTAATCAAATGTAAAATTACTTTCTAGGAACCCCCGTGTCTTCTTCCATACATAATTGCTTGAGGATCTGATGATGACACGGATACAGAATATTTAAGAAAAAATGATATGCAGGTGATACTGTCTTTTGCCACAACTTTCGAGAGGCAAATGGTGCACCCAGCTTTGTCTATGTTGGATGGTTCACCTTTATTAATGCCATTACAGTTATTGCAGTCCCCATCTCTCACAGCTCGCTAAGCTCAACTACCTGTTCCAAAAGTAAAGACTGCCTTGTGGTGTCATCTGTGCTGCAGTGCACTCCTGTTATACACTTATCTGTATTATTGTATCATCTGGTATATATAAATAATTTAGTGTGATATACACAGCCAGAGGAGACTGTCATCTGTGATGTCTGCTCCAGATACCACAACTTCTCCTTTCAATGTCTGACCTGCCCTGAAAATGTGTACATTTAACGTCTTTCTCAGCATAACAAGGGACCCAACTGCTAATATCCAGCGCTTTGATTATAATTTTTTTTATTATTGTACTTTGCTATAGAAACTTTGGATACTTCACAGTTTAAAAAATGGTTATTCACAGGGGTATGTTAAATAGTATTATTTATGCCCTTATTTATAACCCTTATTTATCTTATACCATGCTCTGATGCTACCCACTGTCTGAAACAAGCTGTTCATCCTCCCTAAGACAGCTTTTTTTCTGATGGTCTGCCCCCATGAGATAATTCAATGAGTAAAGAGAGGCCCTCTCTACTTCATACAAAGAAAAAGTCTGAAGCTAAATAAACTAAAACTGAAACCTGAGCTTTTTACTCACAGGGATAGTTATACATACACAGATATTATTATTTGAATGTTACTATGATCATCCATCTCTCTAACAGTATACTGAATATATATGAGGGGAAATGGGGAAAACCAGGATAGGTCCCTGAAGTGGTCATCGCAAACAAGAGCACAGAGCGAGCATAACTCTCTGCTGCAAAGGGCAAGGGCTATACTAATACTTTGATGTTTTATGATGTTTTTATATCAGCATTATTAATATTGAAATCTAGGGTAGCATATTAATCTTTTTGTGTCATCGCGATGTCATAAGTTGAATTGGGAAAAAAAAAATGTTTTAAAGAGATCAAACAAAGAAAGCGCTTATGTCCCCAGATGACTAATATATTGCTTTAAAGCATGGAGATGATCCAATAGAAAGCAATTCCTGTGATTCTGACCTTTGAGCTATGACCTTGAAGCATTACATACTAAAATGGTGTATTTTATTGTCTTTGCCAATATGACTGGACCAGAATTGGCTATAAACTGTGTCTTCTTTAAACTGTAAAAACTTGAAAACATAAACCAAAAACAAGAAGACATTTTGTTTATTCTTCGTTTTATGTCTTTAGGTGCTCTGTATCTGTCATGCACACACTGATGCTTGCCTTGGGGGGAATTTGGGGTGTCCTTGCCCAAGGACACTTTGACATGCTGGAGGAGCCAGGGATTACACCACTGATCTACAGAGTAGTAAACTACCAGCTCTACCTATTGAGCTACAGCTGCCTGTTGCTACTTTGCCATGGTGTGCACCAATGAATGCTAGAGGAGCGTGACTTACTGATCCCATGGCACCATTCGCCTTTCCTTATACATCCCCCGGGGATCTTGTGGGTGCACTGGGGGTGCAGTTGAGTTTTGTGTGGGAGAAGCCCACCCTGTGAAACCTTGCAAACCCTGGTCTTAATTGCACCTCATGTAGGCAATTAATATGTATGGATCAATTAATAGTTCATGAATCTGATTAGGTACTCTGTCGTTTAGCCTTCTAAGCTCTAAGACTAATGAAAAACGCCCGAGGTGTGTTTTAATACACTGCTATGTGTGGTGATATTTTTTAGTGTGAAGGCAGCCTTCTCACTGTGTTTTTAGTTGATGTGGTTTAGAAGGATCAAATGACTCTTTCCTGTTGGTAAGCTCTTCAAGTGACCCTCTCCTCTAGTGAAAAGCTGCTGCACATTTGTCTCTGGCAAAGACACAGTGGGACTGCTTTGGTGGAGAAATGATACTGTGATGATTAAATAGCTGACTGCTGAGCTGGGTTCAGTAGTGATGGCAAGCTGCGGCCTGTCTCCCACAACCCATAATTAAACCATCTGAAGAGGCGCAAAGTATAGTGATTATTTGTAGTTGGTTTATGGCACATTCAGCTGGTGCCTGCAATACTTTCTTTATCTTGTCATGTTCCCTCGTCCCCTTAAATAAGCCTCTGTTCGTTACACCCCGTTTACCCTGTGAGGAGCTCCGTTAAAGGGCTGCACTTTTCCCACAGCTTGTGCTGGGTGGCTCAGGGCTCCAGCTGCAAAAATCATCCACAGCAACAAAAACATATTCTTTGCTTTTTTGAACCACTTTCAGTAATAAAAGAGAGGAGCCAGAAAGACCTCAAGTTTAAGAGAAAGTTTAAAAAAAAAAAAAAGTGATTTACATGTAAAGCCTGTAATATATTTCTTTTCAGTCTGCAAATATAAACTGTAGAGAAATGGAAAGGTTTTATTGCCAGCCTTGATTTTTTTGCACCTTTTGCACTTGTAGGGCTGAACAGTAGATGAGCATGTTTGAAGAAAGAGCAGAAATGTGCTTGTTGAATAGTAGTGAAGTCCAGAAAGGCAGTTCTTTCTCTTCCTTTTTAGTCAATAAGCTTGTTGAACTCCAAGTGTTCCTTGGTACTCTGCTTTATAGAGGAAAGATAAGATGGGTTTTGCACCATTAGCCAAAATTTTGATTTCAAGGTTTTCGTCAGGATGCCATTGTGGCTCCGCTTTAACGAAAGTAAAGGGGCCACTTCACACTTGTGTCTGACTGAAATGTAGGTGAAGAGATCAGTCAAGTCTTAAGAATTGTCAACTTGTCTCAGTGATTATTACCTGAGTTAACTGCAGAAAACAAAAGCAGATTTACTTGATTTTATACACCTGGTATAGGGAATACAACTAATACTGCCAGTGTTGCTTTTGAACACAGTTGTGTGCGTTTTGTGGCTCTGGAGGGGCTTTCTTATATCTAAAAAGAAGCCTGGCGATGTTGTTGTGGGTTGGTGTGTAACTGAAAGCTTCCTACAAAACTCAAAAGCTATCGGCATGAACAGAGGGATGGATAAAATTAAAATAGACATGCAGTTATGTACCGCTCTAAATTTGGTGGCAATCAAAGAAGCACATGTTGTGTTTATAGTGATGAGTCTTCCAACCTGAACCACCATATCGACCCTCTGAATACTAAAGAGCTAGAAACACAAACAGCATGCTTTAAAGAAGCACTCGTCAGCTTCTTTAAAGGGTTAGTCAACCAGGTTATAATTTACTTATCTTTCATTTACATATTTTTTCAGAAAATAAGTAATTTAATCTTTTTTTTAATTTTATTTTCCAGTGTTTGCAACCTGCAGACAGCTGATCAACATGTACGACGTTGCCATTTACATGCATTCATTATGCAGCTAAAAATAATTTTCAGAATAGATCAGATTTTTTGCTCAAGTGACATTTGATGGAAATTATAAGACAATAATCCTGTTTATACTGTAGCACATGCAAATAATATATTTTTTGGTTCGTAGCAAAATGTAGCAGACTACAAACATGTTTAATTCTGATTTAAAGTTGGGAATTTTAACATGAAAGTCTGTGAGAACTGACTTGATTTTGAAGTCAGCCTTTAAGAAGCCATTCAAGGAACTACAGATTCTTGTTCTTCCACACTGACAGATTTTTTTGTCCCTGAGGTTACCTTACGAAATCCCTGCATTCTCCAAAGCTAAAATTACACTCGGTGTACAGGCTCATTTTCGACTTCACACAGGCACACTTGCAGATATAACCAAATAATTAAGCTTATGTCACATATCCCTCAGTGCTACAATGATTCAAAAACCTTAATCTGCACTTACTGAAAAACACAACTGAATTGTATTATAGGAAATGGAAATCCATGTGGATTAAAAATCTGAATATGTAGCCACCTCTACTGCTTCAGCTTTCATCATTCTTATAATGATCTGTCTCTCACAAGCTGCCCACCTCCATGGAAGTTCAATATAAAGTCAGTAGAAAATTTCTTTATTATGAACAGCTTACATGGCTCACTGTACCTCAATAAAAATGGCCAAAATGAGTCTTGAGATAGCTCTGTGACTGACTCTTCGCCTCCAGGTATTCCCTTCTGCTGCATAAGTGGCTGTATCTGAATTCTGCTTCCTCATTGTGGACAAAACCAAAAGATTTTTATGGTTTGAAGTCTTTGGAGATTGTATGTCCTACATCGCAGTGTAAAGAAACATATAATCTTTTCACATGAGGTCTTTATATTAGTGTTGAGACATAAAATCACTGTAGGATAGTGAAAGATAGGTAACAAAGGAGACCTGTTACTTCCGAACAAATGTGCAGGTTTGAAAATAACAGAGTTAAAAATAAACAGGGAAACATGTTTTTGCAGTTACTCTGAGTAAAAATGAAATAAATTTGAGCGTGGCTGTTGTGGTAGTTACTGTGATTCAGTCCCATAAGCACACACGCAAATATTAACTTTACTCACACCTACTCATTCACACTCAGGCCGCTGTGAATAAAGCTCACACTTAAAAACTCAGACACAGTCACACAGGCACACGTGTAACCGAAATCTGGTGATATATAGTTGCCAAGGCATTGACTTATTTATTTATATTCTCTCTAAATAGCTGATCATAAACAAAAAAATCCTAGAGAGGAGAGTGAGGTTGTAGAGAAGTGGCTTGATAAATGGTTCGTTGAAAAAAATGGACACCGGATAGGCCACTGTGATGGGAGAGACACGGATATTGGCCAGAAAATAATAACCCCTCCCTCAGCTGTGAGATAACACCTCAATCTGTCTCTTAGAGCAGGGGACAAAAACGGAGCGATAATTCCATTAGGGGGCACAACCAATTCTTTTCAATATCTTTAGACAATAAGTGTGCCCTCGTGTCCCCTTCCCTGAATGTCAATTGCATCTGTTGTTGCTGCTGCTCGGGCCGCCAGTCAATATGTAAACCTGGCAGAGATGGATTGGTCGCCAATAATCAGTTTCCTCTAGGATTTGCTGATTACCAATCCTAGAAAATTGAATACAGAGAGCAGACAGAGGTGCAACAATGCATTTTCCATTGCTTTGAGCCTGGGATGAAGCAGAAGGCAGATGTATGGGTCGGACGTTGCGAAAAGCCGCTCTGTGTCCTGCCTGAAAAAGAAATGAGGAGCTTAATGGGCTTCCTATTGCTTCTCGTTGAGGTGAATGCTGTTCAGTTGTCCCTCATTCTGTGCATATTAACAGAACTGCTGCTGACATCATCTCTATTAAATACAAACCCCCTTCTTCCTTAACGGTGTGTGCTTTGAATATCCGATCCAATCAAGGCACCCTGTGCAATTTCGTCTTTGTGTTCAGAATTATTTATGTGAGCTGCATGAATAACCAAAGGTGATGGTTAGATTCTCACACACAATAAGCAAGCCTTCGGTATCCTTTCAGACGGGATAAATGTAGAGTGAATTCAGTGTGCATTGGTTAGGATGCTCTACTGCACATATACACCACGGCGACGTCTCCTGAGAGCAGCAGCGTGTCACGTCTTGGGTGTTAGAAGGTCTTTGTTGCTGTTCTGTCTGTGAGAAAGTTGTGCATGAGGGAATCTGGATTGTCCTCAGTGAAAGCTGTTGTTTTATGTGAACACCCTGCTCGTGCATTTCATTCTTCTTGCCAGCAGAAGTCGCCATTGCTCTGCCTAAAGGAAAGGGAGTTTTGCCCTTCAAAAGCAGCTCCTGTTCAGAGTAGAGTTGGCCTGATGAACTCTCTACCAGATGGGAAAGCACAGTGTTCTCATCAGCAGGCATTTCTGAATAACCTTCAAAAATCAGAGCCATTATTTTACCCATTCAGAATTCCATTAAAAAAATGATACAGATGATAATACAGATGTGCATGCAGGAAACTGAAGGGGAAAATACAGGACATAAAAAAAAAAAGTTCTGGTTTCAAGTATATGTGTGTGTGTGTGTGTGTGTACATACAAATTTCTCTTTCTGTTCCTTCCTCTCGTCTTGTTTCTATAGGGGCAGTGCTTTTAGCCGCTCTGCCCCCGACTTTGGAATTCCTTACCCCCAGACCTCAGAAACATCACTTCATTCCCTCTTTTTAAGTCCAACCGCCAAACCCACCTGTTTAAAATGGCCTACTCCTTATAACCTATACCTGATCTTAAACTTTCTATCTGCTACTCTTATTATTGTGTATATTTCATGTTTTTTATGCCTGTTTCATGTTTTTTTTTATGCCTGTTTTTATTTGCTGTACAGTGTCTTTGGGTGTTTTCAAAGGCGCTTTAAAATAAAATGTATTATTATTATTATTTTACACACACAGTCCTGATCAAAAGTTTAAGACCACTTGAAAAATGACACAAATCATATTTTGCATGGTTGAATCTTAACAAGGTTCCAAGTAGAGCTTCAACATGCAACAAGAAGGAATGGGAGTGAGATAAAACATTTTTTGACCATGCAATTTATTAAAAGCAATGCTTAAGCTGAAACAGCCTTGCCATTTTTCATGTGGGCTTAAACTTTTGACAGGACTGAAATTCGCCTTACAGTGATTACCTTCTGTTTAAAGTCTGGTTGCCACAATTTTTGTGCTTTTCACCTCAGTCAGAAGCGAGATTGGCAGTGTTTCTGACAAAATAGCTTTAATGTGGATGACTGTCTCGGCATATTTGAAAGTGGAAGAACACCTCTGTGAAGCCTGAAGTCCCCAAAATGGTGAAAATCAATGAAACAATTGTCAGTCCAAAACTAACAAAACAACTGAATTCATTTATTTATGACTTACACTGAAAGTGCTATCTATGTGACCATAGTTGAGGTCACACATAGTTATGGAAAACATCCATGCATACAATAAGAATGCTGACTTTGAATTGAAGTATAAAAATAATCAAAAAGTTAATTAAAAATTGGTTTAAGGGTCACACTTTAACTAGCAGTACAATAAACATCTTCTGATAGTTCTGTGCAGAGCTCAGAACTTAACCATGAATTGATGCTACAAACACATAAACTGTGACCGTGTGAGTTGAAGACAATGTCACTGATTTACTGTTAGATTTTCACAAATCATGTGTGTCAGATATGTTTTCTTGAAAAAGTTATAATTTTATTTAAAGTTTGGTCTGCAACTCTTCTGCTTTCCGCTGCTGCTGTGGCTCCTGGCTGCAGGTATTTAGGAAAGACTCCTACAAAAAGCTGTAAGCAAGAAATACAAACGTGTTGGTAATGTTTTATCAAAAACATTAGCTCTTTGAGAACCACTAACAGACAGATCTGTTAGAAGCTAAGCATTATGCTGAAAATATGTCTTATGTGCAGAAAAAACGTATTTCTTTTAAAATAAACGGTTTTTTTTTTTTGGCACAATATTAATTTAAACAGCGTGAGAGCAAAAAACTGAAGGTGATAGCACATGTCTAATGCCAGAACTTAGGAAGCTGCCTACGCTGGTGAAACAGATCCCAAAATTTCACATTCTGGTCTTAACCTGTAAATCCCGAACCATGAAATAATTGTTTTAATTTGTATCATTTCTGCATATCTGGCATATTTGTCCAATTTATTCATGTTTTCCAGAAAAAATTCCTCCTGAATATGTAGAAATCTTAAAAAAAAAAAGAAGAAAAAAAAAAAGACAAAAGCTCATGTATCAAATATGATACATATTACAGGGTTAATTCTATTTTATCTAAAAGTTTACCGTTGGTTTGTGTCTCTGTAGAAAGAAGTGGTTTTAGAAAGATTTCCACTCTTTACTGCTTTCTTACCAAATACGCTTTAAATTCTGTAGCAGCAGTGACTCACTGAAATGTACCTTCTGAGGATGTTTGAATGTAGGGCAATGTCAGGTTTTTTTTTTTTTTTTTTTAATCTGCAGGGGGAAA
>VUQG01000856.1:0-21645 GCA_015106755.1 Etia nguti | reverse complement strand
CCATGTAAAGGTTCTGGTTTCCTTGTTTGGTAAGGAATGTTTACTTCCTGTCCTTTATGGGCTCACCTGTGCTTGTATATGGTGAACCATTAAAGGGGTTAAGCCATATACGGGTGTGGGGGGGATGACCTTTTGATAACTAGGGATGTGGTTAAACAGTTGTAAGCATATATTGTGTGGCAGGAAGTCACGTATACAGAGACACACACACACACACACTCACTCACTCACTCACTTGCACATGCATGCACACACACAGTGCTTCAATTTATATGACACACCATATGGGTTTTACAATGGGGGGTGCTTGTGTGACTGCACTGAATAAAAAGGCTGCAGGGAAGGCTGGAATTTGAAGTTGTCTGAGATCAGGTGAGGAGCTTTCAGCTCCAAGAGCCTGATTTCGACCAGGCTTCCCTTGCGCGCAAGTTAAAAACTGGTTGAGCTCTCATTGTTTTGCTTCGTTTACAGTGATAGGTCTCTGAACCAGCGGGGCCTGCGAGTGCAGACCTAACAGTCAGTTTCTGTGGTGTCGTGCATTAGTTTTACTTCCTGCCTGTCATTCCCTGATTGTTTCCAGCTGCTGTTAATTAGTTTCACCTCTGTCTCATCCTTCAGCCGTTTGACATCTTCCAAACAGTTCTTTGCACATTTGTAATGTATGCTTCCCCTCTGTTCTTTGTCATGGTCTGTTATGTTTCCCCTTGTGCAGCCCCCTGGATTATTTGAGTTTTGGATCTTCTGTTATTGTTGAAAGGCTCACCTTTTGTTATGAAAGCGTACCTCTCTGGACAACAGATTTCTTTCCTGTATTTTGGTTTATGACTAAAAAGACTAAATCCTAATAAACAAAAGCCTCACCTATATATCTACAAGTGCTTTTCAGGAATACCATTCTAAAACTGGACAGGGCTTTCCTTATCTGTCCAAACAGTCTAACATTCCACTTGATATTTTGATTCTGGTTCAGGTGGGCATGAGTACATCATTCCTGCTGATTTGGCAGCTCTACAGCGATGCTGCCAGTCAATCTCCTGTTCTTACATGTAGACTGTGTCATTCAAACCATGACTGTTGGTACAGAGATGTACCAAAGTGCTGTTTCCTATGCAAGTGGAGTCCATGAATTTGTGTTGTTGAAAGCAAATTCTGACCTTTCACCTGTAGCCTCAGCAGAAAGAGAGTTAGAAATTCTGAAATAGAATTTCTATCAGTAAGCAGCATGGTTAATTGTTGCTTAATTGGAGGTTAATGAGAGGTCATAGGCATTGGAAGGAAAAATGGTAAAAATGGATAAAACTGGAGTAAGTATGCTACAAATGACCACGGTGATTTTCTGTACCAAAAAACTACAAAAACAGGGCTGTACAACTTTGAAAAAGTCAAAATTGGTGATTTTTGCTGTAATATCTACATCTGTTTAAAAGTAAAAGTGTGAAAAAGTCTCCAAAGTATAATTAGCTGTTTAATGAATTTATTTTGTTATGTATAATGATACTTTTTATTAAAAAAAATATCAGACTTTAGTTTCCCCATTTCTAGGAGAATAGTTCTGAGAAGGTTGTGTCCACAGCAGCCTCACAGGAATCAAATCCGACATGGTTTTCAGCTGTTCGGCTTCACGGGGTTGCATCTCAGAACACAGAACACGTCCTGCAGACCTGCTGCTCCCTGGATGTTTTCTGTTTCTTTCGCACCATTCTGACTAAACTGCGGAGATGGTTGTGGTGAAAATCCCAGGAGATCAGCAGTTTCACAGACACTCAGACCGGGCAGTGTAGCACAATCACACCACAGTCAAAAACACCAAGATCACCCGCCCTCGTAATGGCCCAGATAAAAATAAACTGCACTTGCCGGCCTGTAGCTGTATCACTGCACTGCTGACTGACTAGCTTTTTTGGATAATTGCATGAATGTTTTCTGGCTGTATGTTGCTAACATGGTTAACATGTCCAGAAGCATCATGATGCCTAAATACTTCACAGAGCTGCTAACATGGCAGAAGATTCAGTCTTACCAAATATCTGATTAGACAGAAAATGCATTAAATTTGCTTAAAACAACAGAATCAGAATACCTTTAATAATCCCTAAGGAAATTATGTGCTATTATTATGTGCTACAACAGTTCTATAATATTAACGTTGGGGGAGTTTTTCCTTTTTCCTTTGCCTTGCCACATATCACAATAAATAAATTAATAAAATAGAAGCAAGACTCTCTAAAACCAGTGCACTTTTTTCCATTAGCAATCACTCGAGGTCTTTTTAAGAGCTTGCTTGTCAACTTAAGTCTGCAGAACACCTGAAGGAGTCAACCATCCAATTTTAGTGTGACGCATTCAACCTTCTTTTGTAATATTCGTTCTAATTTACGCGAAGCTAAAGCACTTTTGAAGCCTATTTTCAGCAGATCGACCGATGTGCAGTAAAGCTTCACGTTGATGTGCTGAAGATAAGACCTGCTAATCAGGATCCTGAACTAAGGGCTGCTGTAGAAGTGTTGAGAACTACAATAATTCTGAAGGCAGGAGAGCATGAACAACAGTAAACTTTTTCTGTTCAGTTATTTACTGTGGTAGATCAGACAAGTTTATTTTTGTTAACAGTGAATCCATTTTGTTTTAATGTTAGTCCTACACTGTCTACACAACACTGTCTGCTGAGAACTGACCCTTGACACAGTGAATTAGAGTAGCAGTGAAACTAAGTAGGTGAATATCTCACACTTAATCAGCTGGTTATTAATGGCCTGCCAGTGCTGACTCTTAAAATAACTGAAAAAACAGGATCCCCAAACACCTCATTTAAATGGAAATGTACGGCTTTCCCCTTCGCCTTGCTTTTCTTGACATTTTCAGCAGTCGCAGGGAGATGCAAATATATGCCTGTAGAAAGAGTTCAGATGAGAGCCATTCCACTACCCATTAATCCCGCTACACAGAAGTTAGCTGCAAACTAGCCTGAAATACACTAGGGGGCGCTTGCAAGCTAATCCTTAATATTTTTATACACCGGCTTCTAGACCAAAACCTCCACATTTTATTTTAGTTTTTATACCGCATTGATAATGTATCTGAAATGAAATTAGATATCACTAGCTTACCTTACAGTTGACCTATTTCCGCCCATAACGCTAGTATTCTGAGATTCTGTCTGTTAATTTTTTACAACAGGACATATGTCCTTGATGTGTCCTCGAGTGCATTTCTAAACAAATACCTGTGTGTAAGACGTGTATTTAAACCACAACAGAATCCATGTGTGTCTAAAAAGCAGCTGGTTGTGGTGGTTGAAACTCTGTTATCAGAAGGCTGTTTCTAGAAACTGTCTGTAAGCACTTTATATTGAGCTTATGTAAAGGTAAAACAGACTATCCAGTCTGAGGATAAAGGGCTCTAAGATCAGTCCAACGAGGTGGTAGCAGAAAGGAGAAACTTTACTTTCTATACATTTTATTTTGTTGAAAGCATGTTTGTCTGGTGAGATTATTTTGTATTAAGTCTTGAAGTTAATGCTGCAGTCACATCAGAGAAAACTGTGGTTAGAGACTGTGGCATGACATAATGAAGACTTGTTGCCTTTGAAATGGTTGCTTTGGAGACGGGGACCAGGTGTGCAACCACTTGGCATCTTCAAAAACACTTTGCAACACAATGGCAATAAGATGGAGTAAGTCTGATATCAGTCTGCAACTAAATGGAGTCAGGCTGGCAATTACATACAATCCGTTTGTGATAGTAAGGTGGTTAAATCGGAATAATCTGTGAAAACTGCAAACCTGTTGCAGTGTACTTGCACAGAAATTCACATTAACTGTCTATCATGTAGAAGAGAGTAGAAATCACAGAAATTCCTCCTGAAATAGTGACATATCTGCTGCAGAATAGTGATTTCACTGAAAAATGATGTAGGTGCTCAGCATCTTTGCATTTATATTGGAATATAACCAGAATACAACCAGTTTGTAACCAGTTGAGTCAAGGTGAGCAAAGACGAGTTGCATTCATTGGCTTAACTGACTCACTGATTGCTACGCAATAATTTGTAAACCTTCACAAGTCTGAGTGACTACAGTTGGACTGGAGCTGTTTGGTCACCTGTGGTGCTCCACACCACAGGTGACTTGTGCAATTCCCTCATGATTAAATGTAGTTAACTGACTTGCAGTAGGTCAATGAAAAAAGAAACGAAAAGATCAATGTAACCACTCAGTAACCACTGACTTTTTCTAATTGCAAAAAGGTTGCCATCCATTTTTACTCTAGTGTGACTGAGCCATAAGTGACACACTTTGACAAATGGTCCTATTTAAAAGGTCATGTTTAAAATAGCATTTGACCTAATATACTGCGTTTTGGATGCAACCCTGTGTGTCCAAAAGAAGAAAGAACATGAAACTGAGAACAAGGTGGAAGTTATTTTGATTTTAAAAACAATGTAAATGTATTTATACATGAGCAGGCGTTACTTTTAACTTCCATCCGTGCTATTAACTACTTAACCACAAAGGGCAATGGAAGGACTGGAGCTCATCCCATGGGGTACGTTAGTGCTCACATTCACACATATGACTTATTTAAAAATCACTTAACATGTATGTCTGTGAACTGTTGGAGGAAGCTTGGTACCCAATCAGGAAGAGGAAAAACATGCAAACTGCACACAGAAAGGCCCCAACTACCCATCATATTCAAACTCAAGAACTCTCTTACTGTGAGGCGACAGTGATGACCACTGCTCCACTGTACCACCTCAAGCTTTTTTTTCTTAAAAGCACAAAAACGTTAGAAACCTTAAGTTGAAATTCATAATTATTCTATGAACATTGCATGGTTTTCACAAATAAATGCATTTCATAAATCAGCCCCACACCAAATAAAATTAAACCCTAGAAAATAACAATTACAGTGGTCATTAAATCTCTCTTCATACATACAGTATGAGCACTTCATTAATAGAAAATTATTTTTAAGCCTGCTCTGGTTTAGTACCATTTAAATATTTACAGCCCATATTTTTATACCTACTTTGGGGTCATAAGCTGCATACTTAAAAACTTCATAAGGGTCAATAATTCTGGCTTTGTGATCCTCCTCTACAGATTAGATGTTCTGTTTTGCACTGGCGGTAATTAGAAAAGGCTTACTGGGCACGTCCCCATGGGTGTTGTCCCCAGAATGTGGCTCTTATGCTGTAAAACACAAAGTTAATTGCTGTGTTGAGTAGTTGTACAATTGGCCCATCCACACTTATGTTCTTTTTCCCTCCTTTGATTTTTTTCCCCTTGTCTCTTGTACTCAACAACCTCTGTTTCTCCCCTACTTCTTTGCAGCCTCTCTTTGGGCACTATGACATGAGGAAATGAGTCCTATTTTAAGATGGGGCACATTAGACTCAAAGACCCTGGAGTGTCTCTTTCTCCTCATTGGTCTTGCTGCAGTACGTTTTCTGCTGTTAATTATGCAGCCAAATCAGAAGCTTTGCACAGAGCTAGACATTTTCTCTTAACTTGATACAGTTTTGCTCATCATTTTAAAAAAAATAAAATAATAAACAAACCCCAAAGATTTTACACTTCATAGCATATTTGAACAATACATTCTGAAGGTCAGATCACACCAACAAGCAGAGAAGAAATAAATCAAAATGCAAATTTTTCCATTAAGTTCAGTAAAAAACAAAAAACAAAACAAAAAACCTCTTGAATATTCTGACCATTTTGGTAATATAGAGAATTAAATAAAGGATTCAAAGGGAGGAAGACAATTTTGTGTACAAGATGACGTAGCTATGCCATAGACTATATAAATCTAGAACTAAGTATTGTGTTTCTTATCATGGCAAAGGCCATCATGGTAATGTTTTGAAACCAGACATCCTCAGTGAGGTTTGGACCTGACTGAGAAACCAAGGGATGCTCATTTGCTAGATTTTTCATTCCCAAGATGGGCCTATTGGGACTATTTTAAGAAGAATTATTAGCTCATTTTGAATTTGATATCAGCAACATATCTGAAAAAGTTGGGGCAGGGCCATGTTCACCACTGTTTAGGATCCTCCTCTTCTTCTTCAGTGTAGAACTGAGGAGATTCATTGCTGGACTTTTGGGAGAGGATTCTATTTTAAATGAGCTTTGGCTTAGAGAAGGCGGGGCAATCTCTATATCATCTTTACATATGATTTCTTCTTTGCATGATAGAGTTTTTTGCAGACTGGTAAACCTTTGCCCAGCTTTACTTCTAGAGACTGCCTCTCTAAGATGTTCTTTTAATACCAAATCACGTTAATGACCTGTTGCCAATTAACCTAATTATTTACAAAATGTTGCTACAGCTGTTTCTTTTTAGCACCACTTACTTTCCCAGCATTTTGTTGCTGCCATCAAATTCAAAATGAGCTAATATTATTCATTAGCTCATAACATTTGATATTTTTTTCTATCTTCAACTATGAATAAAATATGTGTTTATGAGATTTGCAGATCATTGTATTCTGTTTTTAAATTACATTTTACATATCATTTCATGTTTTTTGGAAATGGGCTTGTATAAAATGAACATCATGTCATATTCAATTTGAAAATCACTACTGAGATAACACTCTCATCAGGAAGATCTTTAAAGAGAAATAGGGTGGATTTCTCATGGACGTCTATACAGCCAGACTTCATGCTGCCATGTGAGTTGCCCCCTGCAGGCCATTTAAAGAAAAGAGTGAAATCTCTGAATTGCCTTGTTTGCCTAAGGAGCCGTGTGCATTTGAGCATTTAAAGGATGGAGGTCTGGAGACATGCACAGCTGTAGGCAACTGTTAATGATCCTTCCATGGGTTCACCTAGGGAAAATTTGTTAGAACTTTTACTTTCTCTAATTAGATCTTGACGACCAAAGGCCCACTTTCAGGCTTGAGTTAAACTCAACAGCGAGTGACTTTGGGTTTTTAGGGAGGGGAGGAATTGCAGTGCTGCAAGGGAAAGGACGTGCTTGATTAGTAAAGCAACAAAACAAAAATTAACGCGTTTATCCCACTTCCAATCCAGTGAAATCGAAAATCCTAATTGAAATTAAAATCTTATAAAGTGCCCAACAGTAAATAGCTCTCTGGCTAGAGTAGTTAACCAAGTAGAGTGGACCAAATCACCAGACTTGTGCATTTTGCTGTGCCGTGAATAACAAAGAGTTTATCTAACAGACTTTCTGTTCATTTTCTCCAAGCTTTGTGTGAATTGTTTTGCTGCTGCTAATTTGACTTTCCCTGCTACTGTACTGCAGGTCTGAGCTGATCAGGTGATGGGGAAAGTTTCATAAATCTGCTCCCCAATTAAAGACGAGCATAAAAGAGAGAAGCACCCCGAAGGTGATGTGATTTAAATAACTCCTTTTAATAGGCAGTGGCTCGGAGGGGTTCTCTGGCAATTATCACTTGTGACCCACAGCAATTATCACCTGCTCCCAGCAGACAAAAGGCAATTTTCAACTAATTGAGTGCTAAGCCACAGGAATTGTGAGAGCTTGACCTTTTAGTGCTGGTTTGGAAGAGGCATGGCCACGTTTTTAAGGCCAAAAAGCCATTTTGAAACAGTGACAATCAGCCGTACCTTCCAGACCTTAATGATGTGCAGAAAGCCTGGGGAGGGAAGCAAAACCCCAGGTTTGCTCACTGTATGACTGTACATCCCATCATTTGTTGAGCCACCAGGTCTAATGGCATTTTAAATGGGATATTGGTTTCACAAGGATTAGGTCAAGTCTTTTAAGTTTTTCACTCAATCAGCTGAAGATGGCCTTCTGTTACCAGGTGTTCATAATCACAACACTCCTGAGAATAAAAGTGATCAGTTGAGCCGCCTTATGTTTTTGCTTGTTCAGAGATAATCGGGAAAATCAGCGAGTTATTTTCAGACTCAGGTGTTATGTTAATTTTCTACTATTAGTGAGGCAGCTCATGTAATCACATCCATGTGCGAAAACCTGAGCAAATGTTCAAAATTTAAAACACCAATCTCTTTCATAGACTTACGTATGAGCGGGAAGCAAAAATGCTAATCGTCACCATGTCGAAGGTCACTTTTTGTCCTTGCGCAGCTAACTATATGAGCATTGTGAGTGGTAGAGTTGGATGGTTATTACACTGCTTTTCCATGATGCTGGCATTTGTGCATCTCTTCACTCTCAGGTGTGCTTTTGTTCTGCACTCAGAAGCAGAAGAAATGCATTGCATAAAAGTGCAAATGCATTAAATCTTTAAGTTTCATGGTTTGACAATTAGCTGTCAATGTCTAATTTACATTCAGTAAACTACAAGATCTCTTAAGATGCAACACATAAAGCAATGAATACTTTATGTAAGCAATGAACAATGAACGCCAGAAATTTAACTCGGATGAAACTAAAACCCAAATACAAAATACAGTAGATATGAACAGGGTTGCAAAAGGTCAGGGTTTATTTAAAAAAATGAGTGGAATAATTACAGACTCAAAAGTACTCTGTTCCTCCTACGCAGGCCCTCACCCACTGGAAGAACAGATACGAGTCTGTGTGGATAGATTTTGCATGGCTTGAGCTGAGGGCGAGGTTGAGGTAGAGTAGACTCGTAGGGAAAGCTCGTTTCTAAGAAGTACCGTAGTAGAACAGAGTTGGTGTGGGAGTGGTGTGGGAGTGGTTCGGAGGCAACAGTCAGGCAATCCTACGTGGAGACGCAGGTATAGCAAAATTTACAAAATGATTAAGCCAGACTGACTATTACAAAGCCTACAATCAAGTGATCTGGAAAGAAGCAATTGGATGATTACAGAGCCCAACCCTACCACATCTAATACCAGTGAAAGGAAGGGAAACTGGAAGGAAAAAGGAAGCAGAGGTAGTGGATATAATAAATAGGGCTATGCGTAAAGGGGGTCTAGTATACCCATTTCTAACTCCACCAAGCATTGCTTTGCATATTTCACAGTTTGAAATAATCCTTATGACTTACACCAAGGAAGTTATGTTTGCGTTTGTGTATCATTCAATCTGCTCAAAAGGTTTTAAATAAATTCTGATGAAACTTTATAGCAGTTTAGAGTCGCGTCATGTTAACAATCCCTATAAATTTGGCTTACATCAACCAAGGCCACTGAGGTAAACGCAGGTAAACGTTATTCTATATAACTTAGGAAACTCTGACTCTTACAAGTGTTGTGTGTATTCTCAGCATAAAGAAAGTACTGTATAAATATTTAATATATCTTGTCACAGTTGACCTCTGACCTCACTTTCAAGGTCAATAGATTGATGTGAAGGTCAAAATGATAATAATGCTATAGAAAGCCATTTAAACCTATGTGTCTTGCTGTTGTTTATATTGAGAACATAAAGGTATACAGGGAATAACATATGAGATTCAAATATAACGTTACTTTGCACTCCTGACCTCTTCTTCAAGGTCAAATAAGGTCAAACTTTCTTGAAATGTCTTTTATCTTTAAAACTATGCTTAAAATTGTACTGTACTGCCTTTTTTGTATTGGCAACATTTAGGAAATAATACTGGTATATGTGGATTCTGAATATCACATTGAAGTTTACCCAAGTTTACCCCAAAATGTGTTATATCTTTAAAGAAAGTGTCGTCAAAACAAATAAAATGAGCTGCCTTGTCAGTTATATACTGTGGTATAATATCATATAATAAGCTCAAGTTATTCACGTCCAGTTATTTACAAAGCATTACCTATTATCCATCACCTACTCCTACATAATGTTTGTGTAATCAACATCTGTCATGCCACTCTTACCTGATTCGTACTGCACTACAAATTTTTTAAAGTATGTTTAAAAAGAACAAAGAAAATAAAATGAATATATATAAAATACATTACTTTTCCATAAAAGTAAAAATAGCCCAGAGGGTGAGCTGCTTTGGCGGAGGTTTATCTTACATCTGATAAAGCTCCTCAGTTCATCTTCTGCCTGCAACAAGCCTCTGTAGCTCCTCCTGGCTTCTTTAAGCTAACTTTCTGCTCATTCATTGTTCCTTACAAACTAAAGTTTTGAACAACAGCAACAACAGGTGGTTGGGAGCTCTGTGCTCACATCTATAACAGTATTTTTGAGATAACTATAATAATAGTTACTCATGCAGAGCCAACAGTAGGGAAAATCTTAAACGTCTGAGTTTTGGCTAACTTCTAGATAACAGGAACTTTGTTGTGCATTCACTGACCTAATGATTTGACCACATGTAATATAAATATCAAGTTAATTCTGAAACCAGTTAAAAAATCTTAAAGGTTTAGTTATTTGATTTTAAAAAAAAATCACCGAATCTATTAAAAGATCTTTTTTTTTTGCATTTCTGTCTTTGCACTGTAGCATGTAATTGAAAGGGGCATAGTATGCCAGCAAAGTCTTTCATTTCAACCTCACTGAAGCCAGATGAAGGAGCTATTTTGGGCGTGCGGAGCGTGCTGAAGGTCAGCTGAGACCGTGTGCTTTGATCTTGGAGAAAGATACAGCCCATGAATGAGTAGGTGTGAAGCGCTTGGTTCAAAGTCCCGAAAGAAAAGAGATTAAATGCTTACATGTCTGAAGCTGTTCTTCCTTTCTCATTTATGATCAAGAAGACTTGTCATTTCAGTAGACTGCAAGATTTTACTTTGCTGTTATTTTTTGCAATTCTTCTGAAGTCAGTGCCCCTCTGTAGGGTGCTCATGTACAGATGGTTTTCAAAAGCTCCACTTCCATTCTGAAAAAAACAAGTTAGTAGAATTTATTTGTCAGTAGGTGAAAACCACTGAATTTGTATTCATTTCAGCTACTGCCATCTGATGTTTTAGGAAACCACACACGATAATTATTTGACGTAATTTGACTATTTGCTAATCCTGGCTAACTATAGCTGGTTAGAATGTTAGCTAGTTAGCTAGGTTTATTTATAATTTACTGTGATACTAAATGGTATGCTAAAAACCGACCTTACTACAACAATCATGCATCAACTGGTTGTGTTTTTGGTCAACCCAGCACATGAAATTCAAGGCGACCATGCCTTGATTTTCGCACAACCTTATTTCTTAGTGAAGTACTGCACATAAAATTGAATTCCTTCTGTAAAGTTGGGCATTTAAACATGAAACTATGAGAAAACAGCCCTACTGCTGGTAACTGATCCAACCTCAAGTGATTATTTGAGAACCTTTTTAGCTTCAGATAAAAGTTTTGGCTAAAGAGGAGGAAAGGTTTGCACTTTCCTTCTGAGTTCCTTTTCACGTTGGGTCATATTGAATGATTAAAAAAGTCTTTTTTTGGAAAGTTTGCTCATACTTTCAAAATGATGGATTACCCGTGGTATGAGACCACTTTTTCACTGGTTAATGACAATAGTAAACGACAAATAAAAGCAAAAATTAAGTCCAGGAGACATGTTTCATGGACGAAAGTCAATGTAGAGGTGACAAAGAAAGATGAACAAACAGAACTGTTTTATATCACTGAGTTTTCTCAAATGTTGGCTTTTCCTTTGTGCTTCTTTCTTTAAAGTTTTTCATGAAATACTACTGCTTTTTATAATGGGTTTGTGTGTTTTGTTGTGTCTTGTGTTTGCTTGTTATAGCCACTGTAGAGACTGAATAAATCCTTTTGTGAAGCATTGATACAGACAGTGTTTTGTTGTACAGACACATTCCTATTCATTCATGCTGAATAGAAAGCAATATGGGGTTATTATAACTACAGATATGTTGGTCCTTGCCAGAAAACAACCTTTCAAAAACACATTCCCTAGGTGATGGTCAGTCAGGACTGAGTGTAGATGTTTATGGTCCACTGCTCGCAGAAATAGCAAACCCAGTCATCTGCTCCGGCTCGTACTGTCTGGCTCGGCTGATCAGTGATTAGGTCGCCGATTGCTGACAGCCCCCGTGGATGATGGCAAGAAAATCATTTACAGTGTTACTCTGAAACATCATCACATCTCACTTTAATGTTGGGGCTATCTTTGTGGATGAAAGCTGTCAAAACGCAGTGAATAAAATGGACTATGCTCGCCTTCTAGATTGGAGATACAGAAATGCATATAATGACCTTTTCTTGGTTCGATTTGGAAGGGATGCAGCTTGTAATACTTTTTCACCTCTTGCTGACCTTTGCCTCCCACGATCAGATCTGCTTATTTGATATTTGCCACAAATCTCTCTGAAGCACTCAGTGTTTCAGAGCTTCTCCTACAGCACACTGATACACATACTATATGCCTGCAGTAAACTAAGTCTTTTCAAACCTCTCATACTTGCAAACTGTCTTTTAAACTTTACACACATGGGCCAGTCGTATGACCTGTTAAATGTATCAGTCAGTCAGAAGCTCTGCAAAGCTTCTCAAGGTTATATGAAATTTCCTCTATGGATGGTTTTCTGCGTGGCCTTAATGTTGGTAATTCCAGATGAAATGTGTAACCTCTCTGGGTGCTACCACTGAATGAGCTCTGCCTTGAGTATCACAGGCATTTCACTGAGTCAGGCGATGGACAGCAGTGTTCATCTGCCTTTATTAAAATCATTTATCCCACCTTATTACTGCCAGTCACATATTCCTGATTCGGAAAACAAAATTTAAAAAAAGGAACGATGATAGTAAAATCATGGAAAAAAACAAAAAATTCTTCATAGTAAAAATGGCCACTATAGATATACAGACATTGGTTTCTAAACCTTTGGAGTGGTGATTTGTGTGACTTCCGTATTTGCCAAAAAGTGTCCAAACAAAGGGATCCAAGAAATGAGAGAAATACCACAGTTTAAATATGGATCCTTGTGCATGTCTGTGAATGAGGAGTCAGTTATTTCCTAATCCACCCATGGCTGCAATACATTTTTTACTTATTTAAAAAAATAAGAACAACAAAAACTGATAAGAGTGTTTTACTTGTTTCTACTGCATCCCGTACCTCACATGGGTGTGCACACATTTGTTGCAGATGTTGAGTATGGAAGATGACTATTTGAGCCTCATGTTTATTGACAGTTTAAAACACAAAACTTTGAAACACCTAATTTATTCTGCCCTTATAGTTATTCTTCTTCTACTTCTTTGCATGGTAATTATTTTTGCAGATGCAAATTTCTGCAAATTTCAATTTGCCTGCAAGGGAATGTTTTTAGGGAATTATTAAGCAAATGCAAATTAGAGATGAAAGCTGATGAAGAATTTTGCCAATTAGCAGGTATTGCCTAAATGAAGAATTTAAAACCAATCAGACAGGTGAAAATGAAAGTTGAGATAAAAAATAACAAGAACTGATGGAATTAAATTAGTGTCCTTCCCCTGCTTATTATACTGCTCATTTCCTATAGCACACTCTATAACTGACCTTTCATATGTAACTGCAACATTTTCTGCTATTTCTTCATGTCTGTAAGCTCGGTCATTCATTTGAGCCGAGTCTGGTGGCAGTGAATTGTTTCTTGCTGCGCGCATGTTAGCGTGGATAGCATGAAATAGCTTATTGATTACTCTGGTGCTGGGGGGTGATTAGAATTCATCGAAGGAGAAAGACACACAACAGCAGGCATGGAGACAAAATGCTCAGCCTGACCTTAAGGGCTCTAGCTAAACTGTACATTTCAGTCAGTTGTTGTCCAGTTGCTCATCTGTCAGCACATCGGCTCGGGTGCAGAGGTTGAGGATCAATGTGTCTGTATTGGCGTTTGGGCTATACATTTATATAGTAATTGTGGCTGTATACATCTTCATAGAACTCTGCCACACTGAGATAAGACCTCTCTGTCTCAGCTCAGATAGTGCCAACCTGATAGCTTTCTGTTACTGTGCACTCTGTCATCAATAACTTTTAATCTGGATTCACATGTCAGATCCCACTGATTTGAATAATGGATTCCATTGGTCTAAGCAGTCTAAGATACTGTCAAAGCCAAAGACAAGCCAAAGACAAGATTTTGCATTCCCAGTTGTGCTTGTACTCTGAGTCACATGAAGCAGCATGCAGACCATCTACGCAGCTTCATACAGCCTCTGCATTTTTTTCCTTTTAAAGACAGATTAAACCTTAAATCTAAAATCTTTGTGCCCTTTTCAAAGAACACACATAATCGGATTTTATAGCATAGAATTTTACAGTTATACACAGATATTTTTTTTTGGTGTCAGCATATGTATTACTTGTTTTTGCCATCTTATCCTACACAAAGTGCACAGAATTTTAATAGAGCGATGTTACCAAACATAATTAACATGCATGGTTATTGGAATCAAATGTACAACACTGCTTTAATGCACCGCTTGTGTTTTTTGAGAGAATTTTTCACACTTTTGGTTCTTGGAAAAGTAAAACACTTTCAGAACCTTCATCAGCTTTCTGAAGTCACGGCTCTTCGTTCCTTCTCTCCAGCTGTGACCACAAGCAGCTGAAGGGCGAAATCTTTTCTAGTGGAGTGTAGTTGTAAATTTGAAAAGGAAAACTACTCTTATATTCATACCAGCAGAACGGAGGCAACTGAAGAAAGTAATGAGATTCTCTCGTCTTTTTCTTATACTCATCAGCCTCATGTAGATCCTTACTGTTTTCATTTTAACCCTTATGTATCAAAGAAAACGCTGTTCTGCACTTAACCTGTAGCCCAGGTGCTGTGCCACCATGTTACCGTGACAATAGGCTGAACTCTTTTGGAAGTTTGTTGCATGGTGAACTTAAAGTGTCCCAATCAGTTCAGGTGAGAGGTTGTCGTTACACTTTTTGGTGTGTGTCTTTTCTCTATGTTTCTACTCTAATCTTAAATTTTGGCTGGAAGAAATACATCCAGCCAGTGACAATGTTACATCCCCAATGCCGACGTAATTTTTTTCAAATTATTTTTCAATCAGGACTAGATGCGAGTCAGCTAATGTTTTTTCAGCATTAAAGGTATGCTGGGGCTCTGCTGTTTATAAAACTTTCAGGTGTTTTATCATTTAGTTTTGTTGTTTCTGGAGTTCTAGAGATCTTCGTCTATATTTGTGGAGTTTATCTTGCTGCTTTTTCTGTTCTCACTCCAGTAGTCATAGTCAGAATCTTATGCCTTTGGGTTTTATGTCTGGTTATTTATTCTTCCCAATTTCAACTGCTTTTTAGTTGTAACACTTTTTTGTTTTTATAATACCTGCAGGGTTTTGAGTTCTTTTTAGAGTTTTTAAGTTCTCATTTGTCTCTTAAGATGTTTTCTGGTTGGTTAAATTGTGATTTTTTGTTTTCAGTTTTGCTTTTTAATTGGAGATTTAGTCTTTAGGATTCTTGGTCTTTGGAGTTCGTTATTTGTATTTGATTCCCTATAGTTATGTTTATTTTGCTTATGTCCAGTATGTAGTTTAATTCTTGTGAGTAATTACCCTGATGATTTTCAGCTGTGTGGCGTTTCCCTCCTGTTTCCACATCCCCGGTTATCTTTGTGTGCATGTATGCAGTCTTGTCGTATTTTATCACCATGTATGCTTCCTGGTTAGTTCCCTGAACTGAAGGGTTTCAGTTGGCTTTCTTTGTGGATCTATTTACACTATAAGACAAACCTTTTGCTTAGATTGAAAAGTCCACTTTTTTCTCCCTGTCTTTTTGAGTCCTGCATTTGGATCATATGGTAAACAAATCTTGACAAAGTCTTGACCCTGATTGCTGGTAAAAATTAGCTGATAATTTTTGGACTGAACAATTTTAGCTGACCAAGGATACTGTACAAATTTTTTCCTCAGTTTAGCTTTAAGGTAAACTTGAAATAACTCCTCAGTTGAATGAGTCATTTATCTCTTCTGGAAAAACAAAATCAAAATATATGTCTGTGTAGATTCTCCAAGCTCCCTAAAAAATCAAAACAGCGTTTCCTTCTAGCTCAGGTTTTAATCCTTTATTTGTTTTTGTTACATTTATGTAAACATCAATTTTAATGTACAATTCGCTGCCAAAGGCAAGAACATGTGTAATGACTGAATGTGATTTGGCTGTGACTCCCTTTGGAACACTCTGGTTCTAGTTTTGACAGCCAGCAGATAAAACTATTTAGTGTTTGATACATTCTAATCTTACATTTCAGACAGAGTTGTTGGCAATCATTCCCACTAAGACATACCAGAGAATAAGCAGTTTTTAGTTATCTATGATAGTTTTCACTTGTCTCTAAAGCTCAACAAAGAAAATCTCAACTTTTTAGCTTCTTTTTAGGACAAATCAAAACATATTGTTTAGATAAAAAAGGAACAAGAACACGTTCTCTCGTGGCATTTGCACTGGGAGCTAGGACCAGAATACAAAGTGGTTCCAGCTATTGTCTATTGTATTTTTTCAGCCATAAGGTGCAATGCACTCTGACTGTCAAATACTGGAATCCGTTGGTAAAAACAGTCTTCGTTTTGTCTGTCTAGGTTGGTTTCTTTGGAGTTTTCAGCAAAACTTGTCTTGTCTGCCTTTTATATCTTATGTAAAGTACCTTATATGTATGCCTTGTTGTTGAGAGGTCCTATGCAAATAAGTTGCCTTGCCTTCTGCAACTCTTTGCCAGAAATATGATTCAGTCACTACTTACACACATAGACAAACAAGATCCACTGGCAAGAATGCAATATGTAAAATAACAATAGACTTCTGAGCCGAGCCATGTGTAGCCTTGTGATGCATAGCATTCCTACAGCAGTACACTATGTAGTTATTTATTATTCACCCAAAAAATCTTTATTAAATAGGGACTGTAACAGTTCCTATTTGGTCAGGGCCAAACACAATGTCTCAGATCAGCAGAAATGGGTCAGCCTCTGTTCAGTGTATTGGCTGAAATACACTGTTCTGCTTTTTGTCAATTTGATTGTCATAGATCAATCTGTCTGCACCCATGCTGAGGTCACAGCATTTGGCCATGCGACTGCATTGTGACCAAATGGATGTGAAATTGATATTGATCTTCTGGTTTGCCCAATTGTAGGTATTATTCATTCAGCAAGAAAGTGGAAAATACAGAAAACGGGTGAAGAGAAGGTGAGCAAGGGTAAGGAGGCTTGGTGCATTTATTTTATTGGGGGTAGAATCTGATAGTTTTGTTGTAACGACATCAGACAAGAAGACAAACAGTGTTTAGTGTTTATAGATGGCTTCTAATCCAATGGATTTAAAGATCAAAATGAGTCACGGTGAATCATAACTCGCATTCTTTCTTGTTAATTAGAGCAATGTCAACACAGACCAAATGGTGTCTTGAGGACAGGCATTTACAGATTGTTTTTAACCATCTAATGTGGATATGGTACATATGAGTATGGATAAAATTAGAACTTTAGAGACTCTCAGTGCAAATACAACACAACAAGCATTTATGTACTTCAAAAACGAACTTCTTGACTTTCCACCACTGATTTATCCATTCAATTCATGTCTTAGGGAAAAAAAGGGGTACTTGATTGCATCCAAGACAATTAGTAGAAGCTTCTTAATACCCTTAGCATTTAGAAAATGGGTGAGAAGGAGCCAAAAGAGAGGGCTCATATCAGCTTCCAGTACTCATTCCTCTCACACAGTCTCATGCTCACTCTCAAGTACAAGTGAGACACAAGCCAGTGATCACATGAAATTCCAAATGCATGTGCACTGCTCCAACCCACATACTTGCTGTTGAAAATGTCAAGAAAGAGTCATGACTTCTGTTGCCTGTTTGATCGAGTGAAGAATAGTCTCACACTGAAGAGGACAGTTAATGCGGCACATGACGCTTTGGCTTTGTGGACGGAAGCGGCACTTTAAACCCTGTCTTTATTTGCTGGACTAGCCAGAAAGAGGCTGTAATTAGGAGATCCATTTGTAACATAAGTGCTTCAGTGTGCAGTGAGGGGAAGTCATTGTCCCCTCTGCCTCATGAATTAATAATGAAAGACATCTCAGTGATGGAAAAGGAAGGGGCGGCATCCGAGAAAAATGAAATATCTGACCTGCTTCTGTCACAGTGCGGTAAAAGATTTCCCTCTGTGGTTACAGAGAGGGAAAGGTACTCTATAGGATGTAAAAAAAAATGCAGCTGTTTAGGAACGTGTTGATTGTCATAGCTGAATGGGCAAGGCAGCAGCATTCTTGTACTGTAAACACCAGGTTTTGTTAGAAGGGAGAAGAAATATATGGCATTAAAAAGTTGCACAACATAAATCTTTCTGATGGGAAGTAAGCAGGGTTGTAAATGAAAAAATGGTGAAAAGGAGTCCTACATTCTTCTAGAACAAATTCTACTGGGGACATTTACCTTGACATAAAGAATTATGAAAAATGAAGCAGACCCAAAATTTGCATCACCCTTAAACAGTTTTCTCAGTTTACCTGATAAATTTGTTTTATATATCCAGGAGTTCAGTGAATCTGATCTCTTGATTTATTTCAGTCAGGTATTAACCTTTTTTGCTCCATTTTTGGTCTCTACCATCCAAACCAAAGATTTTGCATTAAAAGAGTAAGTATTTCATTTACCCATTCACTTATTGTTATTGATAAAAAGTGTAAACTATTTCTCTTGGTTTCAAATTGTAATTTTTACTGAGTTTAAGCTTTGGTTTTGATGTTAACAGTAGGAGATCAACTGATATTTTCCTTTGCGTTTTTGCCCATGGCACTGCCATAGACAGCCAGCGTATCCAGGGTAAACCCCACCTTTACCAACTGGGTGGACTCCAGACCCTCAGGGACCCTGGTTAGGGTGGATGGATAGATGGAATGGTGTTTTTTCATTAACATGATCGATTCGATAAGGCCAAAATGGGTCATATTACACAACTTCCAATGCTTATATGCATTCACGTGAATAAAATGCAAAATGCACGACATTTTTTAAATGCATGGATAACTGGCAAATCATCATCATAAATGACCAATTACATGCCACTTCAAGGTCACACGGAGAATCTCACAAGACACCATACTGTATTCTTAGTATACAAAAATAGTGATATTCAAGTGCTTAAAATTATACTCTTGAAAGGTAAATAATAATAATAATGCTTACTTCATTTCACTTCCCAGGAGTTTCCAGTAGTTTTCCGTGCTACCTAAAATTTTCTATAAGTAGTCTGCACATCCGCTGTGAGTTTCACTGCTGCTTCCTACTTCAAGAAAATGAATAGCCATACTTGTGCATTTCCCTAAGTACATGACTATATCTACCACCAATAGGTCAAATAATGTTGTTTTCATCTGAATCTATTTTATTATTTGGTGCTTTAAAAAGATCACGTTCAGTTTTTTTCTAAATGCAAATAACTTGCATCCCAGATTGCTTGTGTTTGTCCCCCTTGGTCTAACTGAAATTACACTGTGACAAATAGCTTCTCCTTGGCACAATATTAAGCATGTCCTCTGCTCTAATAGTGCGATCTCAAGTGGTGGATGGCCTCATGATGATGGACTGTCTGTCCTCCAAAATGCTCACCATCCATCCACATCTTGAACTGTGATTTGGCTAAATGTTTCCCAGCATTGCCATTTGCTGCCAAGTTATGGTTCAGCAAAGATGATAAACAGAATCTATGCTGCCTGTTCTGGTCCTAATACTGCTACATATGGAAAAGCACCTCTGTGACATTGTTGCAGAGACACGAGGGAGATGCACGAAGGCAAAAATGCTACTGGACACATATAGAGAGGACATACAGTACACAATTCCATCACAATGTTCAGCCAGGCTGCATGATGCACTATAACGCTGTAGATACAGATACTGGATGGCGAGTTTCCAGCAGTGCAATGAACCACAGCACCAATATACTTGTAATGCTGTACGGAATGAAAATGTAACCACACAGCACAACATATCCACTGACAGGATGCAATGACCAAAATAACCACCAGACACTGACAGCGGTCCCACAGGGCTAATAGCAGCTCTGTCCCTGCACCCCTTGGCTTAAAAATATAATGTCTGGGCACCGAGGCGATGCTGAAGCTTGTGTTGCCAAACATCGGCGTGCCATTATCACTGCTTCCATAGTGGCAGTGAGGCGGAGACATTTAGCAGGGTGTCAAACTCACTGGAGTCCTCCATCAAACAGCAGCAACCAGAATAAAGGCTCTGTCAGAAATACTGACAGCTGTAATATTTCACTTGGGTCCTGGAAGCCATTCCATCAGCCAAAACACAGACGCAGAGAAATATTTCTTTTCTTTAGCCCCCACACCCCTTGTATGAATATATATGAATATTTTTGGGGTTATTGCCTACTCAGTTGTTGTCATTGTTGGGTTAATGCAGAGAGAGTTAGAAGAGCAATTTTCTTTTATGCTCCCTTTGAGGACATTCGGATTGAGGTTGACTTTTAATGGATACATTCTCTCACGAGCACTTCGTTTCTTCCATTTTTAGTCATTATTCTTGCTCTGATAAAATATTTTCAATTTTGCCTAATTGCATCTGGCGGGAGATTAAAAAGCAGCTTCAAAGTATAACTCCACCTTCCGTTATGGATGTTCCACTGAGGTGCAATTTTGCTGTTGCACAATTAAGAAAAGTGCAGAGGGAACTTTCATATCATTTATAGCATCTGCAAAGAAATCCAAGGGCACGGCTGCAATTTTTAATCAATGTAAGTAAGTCATAGATTCACATTAATGCCACGTTTCTTAGCTGAATGGATTTATAGCTCGGCTGCATCATAGTCTTTAAAGGACAGTACGCACCATCTGCTCTAATTTCTAATATCACCTTCCCACACCTTTAATTGTGATGCTACTGTCTGCTGTTTTGTGAGCAGGGAAAATGGTGGGTTGGCAGGACAGAGGCGTGATCATTTTTATTTCTGTGTAAGACTTCACTGATGTTTAGCTGTACCTCTGAGATCTAGTACTTTACAGAAATGCACACTGTCTCTAATTTAAACTTCATGTTTACCGGTCATTAGCAGATGTGTATAGGGTCATATTGCGCTTTGAAGTGTACCTAATATTTTCTCATACATAAGGAGGACATATCATGTTCTACGTGTATTTCACGTTGTAGGAGATTGTCTTTCTAGTGGTTTTTCTTCATTCTTTTATGCTCATTTCCAACTCCACATTCTTCTTGTACTTTTTTGCATAATTTGCTAAATATTCCTTATTTGTATTGTCCTGGGCCTTGATTCAACCCCCCCCCACACTCTCTAAAACAAGCCTTTTTAGCACCCTTGAAAACATCTTTCTTCTGTAGACAGAAGGTTTGAACAGCAGGTGTGGGGTTTCTGTGCTCACAGTCACAGATGTGTGCCTGAGATGTTCAGATTAGGGACATTTATGACATTAGAAGATCTAAGAGAAGGAATAAATGTCTGAAACTGACTGTTTAGAGCTGACTGCCGCCTGAGCTTTTAAATCACAGCGTTACTTGTATGTTTTCCGAACTCATTATTTGAAACCATGGTTAAAGTGGCTTTTGCAGTGTGTGTGTGTGTGTGTGTGTGTGTATATATATACATATATATGACAGAAAATTGGCCATCTCTCCTGATAGCCATCTTCATAGTACCACTTACTAGCAAGTCTCATTAAGAAATATTCTGATGTTGCTGCTTTTGTCTCACTTATAGCCCATAGAGTAAAAAGGCCAGATCTGTCCTCTAACACACCGTGGCCTACTGATTTAATCTGTTTTCTGTCATTAGAAAAGGTGAAATATTCGGTTC
>VUQG01000853.1:12216-22374 GCA_015106755.1 Etia nguti | reverse complement strand
GCAGTGGTGTCAAACGGCTGCTGGCTATGTCCAGATGTTGCTGAGAGCATCCCTCATGACTGAGGGCCCTCGTCTGTGTGGTAACGACTGGGCTTTTCAACAGGACAACGCTACAGTACACAATGCCTGCAGGACAAGGGACTTCTTCCAGGAGAATAACATCACTCTTTTGGACCATCCTGCATGGTCCCCTGATCTAAATCCAATTGAGAACCTTTGGGGATGTATGGCAAGGGAAGTTTACAAAAATGAACAACAGTTTCAGACAGTAGATGCCCTTCGTGCAGCCGTCTTCACCACTTGGAGAAATGTTCCCACTCACCTCATGGAAACGCTTGCATCAAGCATGCCGCAACAAATTTTTGAAGTGATCAACAATAACGGTGGAGGTACTCATTACTGAGTTCATGTTTGAAACTTTGATTTCTGTTTTGGGGGGTTTACGGGGGGGTTTTGGAGGTGTTGTCCTTAAACTATTGATCGGCCGTAAAACAGTCTGTTTCAGTTTAAGCGTTGTTTTCAATAAATTGCATGCTCAAAAAAATGTTTTGTCTCACTCCCATTTCTTCTTGTTGCATGTTGAAGCTCGACTTGGAACCTTGTTAAAATCCAACCATGCAAAATAAGATTTTTTGCCATTTTTCGAGTGGTCTTAAACTTTTGATCGGGACTATATAAAAGCTGATGACATCATTGGCCAAACACTGGTTTGTGAGCTCCCATTTTGAAACCCTGGTATGAGCAGCAAACCAGCAAAAGCCCAAGCCATCGATGAAAGCACATGTTCTCTGACCATGTGGTTACCTATTACCTATCAATCAGAAGTGTTTAGCCTGTGTGCATACTCTCACATCCCCCTTTCTGATGCTAAGTAGAGGTGGGCGACCAATTTAAATACTGATTATTTGGTAATTGATTACTTGGTATCAGGTCAAAAACAAAATGTGAAGTAATGACCAAAGCTAATAAAACAGACTTGTTTTACTCAACATGATCCAAAATAAAAAAAACTGAGCCCATAAACTCCTCAGTAAAGTGTGTTTTTTTCACATGCATTAGGACCTTCTTTACAACTACCAGTATCGCCCCCTGGTGGCCATCCAAAAATAATGCAGGTTTAAGTGTCAGCTTCGCTTATCAGATCCAGATGAAAATCTATCTAAAAATAAATTTCACAGAACAAACTAGAAAGATATATGCAAGGAAAGCTTAAATAACATATAAATACAGTTTAACTTAAAAGGAGATAACAGGCAGAGATAGAAGAGCGCAACCTAAACCATGGAAATCATGTTATTACTCCTTTGTTTATGATTTTTTTAAATTTAATCTGTTTTTTACTTTGTGTTTTAGAGTATGGTCTCATTTTGGCATGTACTCTTTCTGCACATTTTTGTCACTTTAAAAGGATTTTTTTTGGCCAAGAAAGACTGCAGCAGTGTGTGTGGTTCCTGATGGTTGTACCAGGCCTATTTTGCAGTTGTGATAAAGTACTTATGTTAAGTAGATTACCATGAGCTCCTAGCCAACTTTCTAACGTTTATTGTGGTTGAGACTGAATGTTTAGAAAGTAAAATAAAGCACAATTTATTTGCCATAATCTTCAAAAATCTGCTTAATTACACTCGATCATGACAGATGATGATTTTAATGAGTTTTCCACGGCTGATGTACTTCGCTGCAAACAAATCACTTTGTGCTGCAAGAATTTGTAAGACTTGCAATGACTTTAAAGGATTAATCCAACATTTTGGAGAAAAGCACCTTTTTACTTTGCATAAGAGCATTAAATTAAAGGATCAATATCACTTGGGCACTGAGAATTGATCCGGAGCCTGAACATAAAAACTGAAAGCAGGTCCAAACTGTTAGCCTTGCTCAGTCTAACATTCTTCTCTAAAACCCATTACGTGGGATAATCTGTCTCACTCATTCACGAGAAGAAATCTAAAAATAAGAATGTATGATTTTATGGAGGGGGTTTGTGCTGTAACTAATCCACAGAGATGCTGCATGTGTATGAAGCGGAGGAACAATGACAGAAATAGCTGCAACTTGTAATGCCTAGTAAGATGACAGCTGGTAGGCTATTTATCTTTTTGTACAAATAAAAATGAAGATGTTTTGATTGCTGGGGTTACTGAGATGCTAAACTAAAGGGGATCTTTGATCCATCGCTGTTCCTATCTAATAAGTCCATGTCAGACATCAAGGTGATCTATGAAGGCAAAGGACTAAAAAGAAACTTTACGAGGAGACTCTGAGAAAATAAGACATGAACGGTCAGTTTTCATATAGTGACCAAGTCAAAGCCTTAAACTTGAGTCCTGTTGTTTGGTTGATTAATACTAGTTTGGTTCGCCTGCACGGACCGAGCCTCCAGTTTGTGGAGTTGATCAATGCAGTCACCTCACCTGATCTTCAGTTGCCTTCAGAAGGATTTATCTCCTTTTTCCTGGAGGTGTCATTAGTCAGCACCCTGCAGGGACGGGCGACAGAAGAGCTGAGGAAGTGCATGCACAGACACGTACACTCTCACTCTCTCTCTCTCTCTCTCTCACACACTCACACACACACACACACACACACACACACACACACACACACACACACACACACACACACATAGAGGACTGTGAGGATCAACTGTTTATTTCTGGGGCATCTGAAACTAACTCAAACCTTGATTCTGTGTCGAGAACACTAACCCTAGGGACAGAAATGAAAAACAAAACAGAACTCACTTATGCCACAGTCACACTGGGAAAAACGGTGGTTGGAGACCGCGGCACGGCTTTGTGCAATGAATATGTGATCTTGTTGTTTTTGAAATGGTTACTCTGAAGATGGGGACCAGGTCTGCGACCACTCACAGTCAGGTGCCATCTGAAAAGCAAGATGATTCAAAATGGCGATAAAATAGCAAAAAGGTGGAGCCACCCTGCTATCAGTCTGTGATCAAATGGGCTAACGCTGGAAGTTACATGTAAACTGTGACGAGCTGGTGAAAATCGGAGCGGATTTTTCTTCTGTTGTAAATCTGCTGTCTACATACACAGAAATAAACATTAAACAGAAATTCACATCACAGCAAGAAGCTCATAGTTTTGACCAGCAAAAGAACCAGTTGACAACCAGTTGAGTCAAATCCCTTATTGCTAAGAGATGTGTTGGGGATAAGGTTCAGACTCACTCCAACTGTTTGCAACATGCTGGCAATCTGAGTAGATTTATAAATTAGATGCCAGTTACCTGCAAAAGTTCACCAACTACTTAACATCAGAATGTGAAAAAAATGTGTGGAAAAAATTCAAAAATTAAGCAACTAGTCACAAAGAGGTTGCCATTCTATTTTTACTGGTCAATAAAGATTTAGTGCTTAAAAATAATTTTAGCCTGCCTTCAGTGTTAGAGGGGAGTATTAGTCATTTACTGTGCTTCATCTGCTTAGTCTTAGCGCCAGATGCACTAACGCGATGCATCAGTGCAAACAAACTGCTGCTGGTATTTACAAAGAGAGTAAAGCGACAAGAATGTGTGTAAGAGGTGGGAACTCAGAAATGTCTGGGACTGACCCGGTTGCATATGTATTTCTGCGAGTTTCTTTCTAAAGGTGCAAAATATTCTGTAGGGAGGAGAATAACACACAAACCAATTTACTAATGTTTGTGATACACAATGTACTGCTTATTGTGCTGATATTTAATGCCTCAAAAAACATGTTCTTTATTTTTTGCGCTTCATATTCAAACCAATATTCGAACCAACTACGTCTGTGCTTAGAAAACTATACAACTTTTGCAAATCACTCATAAAAATAACCACACCCATAAACGGTATTCAGGGATCACCAAATTTACTAATCTGGCACTTAGAGTACTGACGTTTGTCTACCAGACACTCAAATACATGAATTAAAGTCCCTGAGTCTAACACTCACCACTCCACTTCTTTGTCTTCTTCCCTTTCTCTGTCAGGTGGTCAGCAGAGGGAGATCATAGTATCTAAATCAGACACCAGCGTGTTGATAACAGACTACAGTCCTTTTAAAGTCTACACTTTCAGTGTTATCGCAGTCAGCGGCAACAAGCAGAGCAGACCACTTCAGGGCAGATTTAAAGGTTGGTTCATCTTGTACTCCTGCTTTATATTCTCCCAAATCTTTTCTGCCTTTCTCCTGATGACTATTCTCCTCTTAGTGTTTTCCCTATCCTCTGCTAAACCTTACTCTGTTATGCAAGTATACTTCTACTCACTGCTATTTCATCTTCTTATCCATCATTTCATTTTTCCTCTACTTTTATCCTGTCTCGACTTCTTCTCTTTCCCCTCCTCTCATTTCCTTTCCTCTTTTCTGCTTATTACCTTTCATTGTCTTTCCTCACCCTCTTCCTCCTCCTCATGTAGCCCTTTCTCTTATTGTTACTCAGCTTTGATCTGATGCGTTACACTCAGTTTTTTCTTCTGCTCTGTCCTCACCTTTGTCTATTCTCCAGTAATGTACTACTATGTTTGGGATATTTTATTACACTATAATGAGGGAGACCCAGATAGAAAGGAACTTTCTGAAACAACTGTTTTTAAAATGATCAATTTGTTATATCCTCCAGGTGAAAGAAATGAGAGTGACAAGACTGAGTCCCAGAGGTTCACCGATTCTGCTGCTCCTCCGAGGAATGCCAACGAGATCTCTGGAGGTAGGAAAAATGCACTGTTTCCAGGAGATGAGGCGATATGCAAAGTTGTCCTCACATGAAACATATAAATAAAACGCCTCATGCTGATGAACTGGACTCTGCTTAAACAGTCTCCCAGTCAGTTTCCATAGCGATGTTTGGAGGAAGGATAAACAGCCATCGGTGCAGTTACATAGATCAGAATGGCAAAAAAGTATGAGTCAGCGTGTCTGTCCGTGTTTCCCTGCATGAAGAGTTTTTATGCAACAGGTTAACGGTGACTTTTTTTTTAGATGAGATGCCAAAACCATCTTTGCCTGACTGGCGAATCATTCATGGCTGTGATTTTTGGAATTTATTTATTTATTATTGTTTTTTTTAGCATAATTCCTGATGTTAGGCAAGTGACCCACAATGTTCACTTGTGTCTGTGTGGCTGCCTGCTAATTTTAGTTCCCGCTCCCATGCAAGATGTCTGGATTTATGCGTGTTTATTCTTGAAACCGAAATGTTCTTTCAGCTGTTGGCATGGATGCTCTCATATTAAAATGCGTAATGGTTCAACCTTCTTCCTATGCAATGTGAAAGAAGACAGGGATGCATTTGTTTTCTTTATTGAGAGCGTATACTTGCATAGCAACTGTCCCCCATCTGCTGATTTCTTTCCCATAAGAGTGAATTTAGCGGGAAATCTCTGGCTATAGAATAATCGATTGTTGCAATTCAATTTTCCGTGTGTGCTCGTGTAAGAAAGACGAGCCCGGTAATGTGAAGACATGAACGGTGCTGTAACTGCTGCTGATGCAATTGTTTTTTTACTTTCTCTGATGTTTTCATCACAGTTTTGTAGCCTGAAGTGTACACAAAGACAGACAGTCATTATTCAGTGGAGCCCTACTTATTATTTAAGCATCCTTGCTTCAGGCGGGCTTATTATTCGGTTTTTGTGCTGGTGATCATTTATCACAGGGCCCTAAAAGATTGAGGTGGTTTAGAAATATAAGTGTGCTTATATAATATAGTTTAGGCATCCAGTTTCCATTAAACTGTACAGTGTGTCATCATATTTATTGACTATAGTACATATATATTATTTAGACAATTTACCCTGTAACAGTGTATGTGCATTTCATAGTTGCTGTTGGAGCAAGAGACCGACACACACACTCCGGGAGAGAATCACTGAGCAATTCATATCCATGAATACTTAATAAATTGGCTCTTGGGTGGAAAACACACTGATAGTAAATCACAGGTTTCATATTGAATGCAATCTCTAGTGGCACTTAAAGTGTCTTATTATAGTATATTAACCTGTAGAGCGAGTGGTGGGAGAGTGATGGATTCACCATAAATAATGTTTGATTGTCACATCTATATATTTCTATAGTAATATAAAAATTAGATGCATTTACATTTTTCTCATGTTACTTTTTCATTTTGGGGAATTGCTTTGCAGTCACTGTCTGCTATATCTGGCAAACAAAATTTAAACAACTAACTAAAATGACAGCAAAAGTATATGGCAGCAGAGACTGAGGTTGTAGCTGTTTTAATAAAAAAACAAATCTAATCGAAACTGAGCATCAGAATGGGGAAGAGAGGTGATTTAAGTGATTTTGAACATGGCATCGTTGTTGGTGGCCTGGTCTGAATATTTCAGAAACTGCTGATCTGCTGGGATTTGCCCACACAACTTTCCCTAGATCAAAACAGGAGAAGGCAGCGGCAGTTCTCTGGGTGAAAATATGTTGTTGATGCCAGAAGTCAGAGGAGAAAGGTCAGGCTGATTTGAGATGTTAGGAAGGCAACAATAACTCAAATATAACCACTCATTAGAATCAAGGTGTGCAGCAGAATGGATAAAATACATCAAGCCTTGAAGGAGATGGGTTACAGCAGCAGAAGACCATACTAGGGGCCACTGGAAGCGATGCTACAGTTCACACTGGTTCACCAAAATTGTACAATAGAAGGTTGGACAAATGTTGAGTCTGGATTTCTGCTGCAACATTCAGATGATAGGGTCAGAATTTGGCATAAATAACATGAAAGCATGGATCCATCCTGCCTTGTATCAATGGTACAGGGTGCCTGTGGCTTGTAACTGTGTGGGATATCTTGATGCATGCTCAGTCAAGTGACTTCTTCAGTCAGTCAGTCTCTGTGACTAAAGAAGTCACTTGGATGAGTGATGAAATGTTTCTCCTAGTGAATACTCAATGTTCAGGTGTGGAGAATATCTTAGTGGAAGACTTGCTGAGAATCGTTTAAATAAGAAAGCCTACCTGTCCACAGTGTACCCATCTTCTGGTGGCTGTTTCCGGCAAGATAGCAGACAATGTCAGAAAGCTCAAATCATTTCTGAAAATAAAACAGAGTCCAGCCTGATACTAGCAATCTGTAAGTAATGAATGTGACCTATGAGAGTTTCCCAAAAATATTCTATGTGAGCTTGCGTGGTGAATTTGCCTGCAGTGAACCCAAACCACACATGCACGCACACAGGTTTAGATCTTTGATGTTATTCCTCTTTGTTTCTCTCGTGCTGTCCTCCCCTTCCTCTCCTCTTCTCCTTCCTATCAGTAGGCAGATTAGAAAGCTGAATATCCTTCAGTTTGCTGTTATCAGAACAACTCGCCATTCGTTCTAGCAGAGGTGACCTTGCCTCCTACCTGTTGGGGATTATAATAATATCCTGCTGTGCTTCAGTCGTATTTGTGAAAGTGTGTGTCGGTGTTTGCATCTTTGTGTACTGTAGTGATGATAATGGGTAACTGTGGATCAATACAGGAAGCCCTTTTATGTACCGTAAGACATAACGGTGTGTCTTTCTTGTCCTCTCTATCACGCTCAGTATGTGTGTGTTTTCTACTGTCCTCTATCGTGATAATGACAATGAAATATGAAGCTCCAAAGACATGGCGCTGCACGATGCATTAGAAAGTGTGTGTGCCTGTGTGTGTGCAGCACTTTGTTCCAGAGTAGTAATCAGTTTGCTTCCTGTTAGGGTGGGTTGTTTACAAAAACTTTTATTAAGAGCTCGCACACAATCTCATCTCTACATCCCAAATGTATGTGTTCCAGATGTCAGACAAGTCGTTTTTTTCTTTGCACTCGAGCCAGCTGTATGTACCATTTATGAGTGTGTGTCGCATCTGAGCCTGATGTTTAGTAAATATTCCTGAATACATCAGACACTGCTAAGCATCTCTACTTGGAAAACCAAGTTGGACAGTATGACAAGTATGGGAACAACTCTGTTTGTGAACATTATTAGTGAGTTGCATTGAAGTTGAGCAGCAGAGCTACTTTGGCCAACCACTTTTCTCCTAAAAAAATGTACAAACGACTTAACCATATCTTGCAGACTGTAAGCACAGGCTCCTCTGCACTAAATACAGACTCTGTTCTTTCCAGGAGCTTTGAATGAAACAAATTTTCTGTCTGCTCTTGGGGTGTCATTGACTGTCTCTGGCTCCGAGCAACAGCAGAGGCTTTTAAAGGAGATTTTACCTTGGTTTGTACCTCGGTTTGTAGTTTGCAGTCTGTCCATGTCAGTCATTTGTAGGCCCACACCCCTTAAAGCTGATGACTCAGATCATTGGTCAGGGATTTAAAGCCTTTTTTTTTACAGCCTCTAAATCAACCCACTGGATTCTGCTACTCACTGCTGGAAGATGTGAGAGGGGTTTTGTTTTCTCTTTGAATATCCGTTTCTAAGTTGAAGACTCTTTTTCTTTTTAGTCCTTCTGTTTTTTTCTTCAGTGGCATCATCTGTAGAGAAAAGCAGCAAAGTTAAAACCTAATTTTCATAACATACTGTGATGGAGCAAGGGCAGTTTGCCACTGCTGAATCAGGTGTTATATTATTTGGTAAAAATCAGTGGAGCTTTTTAGTAATGTGAGCGAGGTTGTAACTGTGAAGCCTAATTGCATTAATCTCATTCCCAAACTCCTAATAATTACTTTTGATACAAGTGACATTTGATCATTCCTTTTTACAAGCGATAATTATAGCATGTGTGACGTTTTGATTACACTGCTCCAAAGAAAGTGGTTTTTTTTTTTAACCTATAACTATGGAGGCAATAAGAGAGGCAGTAAATGAGTGAAATAAAAAAATATACATACATACAAGTCAATCAGACATTTCGTTAGTGATGTCACAGTACTCTGCTCTTCTCATGAATTACTGTATGTCTGGAAAAAAAATGTTTGTTTTCAGGACAAAACTACTTTAAATAAGGTAGCGGTCTCATTTCTCTTCCCACCAGCTCACAATAAAAATGAAAAAAAACTTTATATTCACATTTGTCTCAGGAATACAGTTCTGTAAGAAATCTTTGTTGTGAATCTCCTTGTGTTAACATAAGGATGGATTCAGTAGAAACGAGATGAGCAAAAAAAGAAAGGACAGATGAGGTACAACAGCAGCTCATAAAGTCTATAAATTATTCCAAAGCTAATGACACTGAATGAAAAAAACATACTCAGCTCCTTGTCAGCAGGAGCTGCAAGCGGAGTTTGTCAGACATTTGCTTTCCACTTGTATCTGACAGTTTTATCTTTGCCAGCAAAAAAAAAGAAAAGAAAACACTGAAAAAAAGTCTGCATACTTGATTGGTCATATTTTATTCCCACAGTCCAAAGTGTCAAAACATCAACATATACTTTTTCCCCCCACTTTTAACTTGGACTAAGAGGCAGAGCAAATAGAGTGTAATGCTTTTATCCACGGAGACCGAATGACATCAATTCAAAGGTTGCCATATTTGTGCGCTTGATTCGATGCCGCCACAGAAAAAAAGTCTCAGAGTTCATTTCAGCAGCTTCTCTCCCAGAAGAAGCATTGCTTTTATCATTCGTCCCTCTGAATGATACAGACAATTTAACTTGGAAATCCTTTGCAATATTTCTTCTCTAATTAGTGTTTTTAGGGCATCCGGTGAGTGTTAATTATGGAGAATGTCACCGTGGGGCCGCACACCAGTGTGTACTCATATAAATAGGGGAGGGTCGTGTCAGGAAGGGCATCCGGCGTGAAATATTTGCCAAATCAAACGTGGATCATAAAGAATATGATTTCTATACCGGATTGGTCAGTGACTGGGATAACAACAGTTGCTGACCAACAACTGTTGGAAACTGTGCTACTGTTAGCCAAAGGCAAAGTAAGAGGAGAGGGGGAAGGCATGTTAGGAGGCAGTGAAAGAGAAGAAAAGGCAGCAATGTGGAGATGAGAGTAGGATACAGATGCTACACATAGGATGGAGGTACATGATCCTCTGTGGCCACCCCTAAAGGGACCAGCCGAAATAATAAGAAAACCTATGAAATAAGGCTGAAGACTTGAGCTAATAACACAAATGAGAAGACAAGTTAAAAGCTATACATATTCTGCCTCCATTATTTTTTATATGAACTGATTGCTGTGGTTGATGGTTTCATCCAAATAAAGTCGTTATGGAATTCAGCAGAC
>VUQG01000853.1:0-11150 GCA_015106755.1 Etia nguti | reverse complement strand
CTGCAGCAAAACGATTAAAAACATATACTGTATGTGAAAAGCATGCACCACAAAGGAAAAACAAGTGCACACACACACACACACACACACACACACACACACACACACACACACACACACACACCACACAACCCAAGGGACAGATGTAGTTAAAGTTGAACTCGAGGCCAATGAGATTCTGTTGACATTCACCACACTGCTAGTGTGAGACAGAGAGAGAGTCCTCTGGTATCCATCATCTCTACAGAGGGTAACAAACACACACCTGAGGAGTGAGGTTTCTATATTTACAGCCAACCTCAATTTGTCACATTAATATGTATTTCAACTCTGACACCACGTTTAGTTCCATGTGTGTGTGTGTGCACATCTCTATATCTTTTACCTTGCTAAGTTCTAGCTTTAACATTCATTTAGCCTCTCTATCTCTCTGTGGCTGTGTCCGCTGCTTTTTTTATTGCCCTATTACTTTCCTGAATTACTAGACTTCCACAGACTAAAAAAAAATTCCTAGCCTTCTTCTTTCATTTAGTCAGTCTGTGCAATGCTCACTGGACACACAAGATGTCAAATGTTTGTGGCCAGAGAGATGTGTCACCCTACTGGCACACGCCCAGAGAGATTAAGGGAAGAGGCCCAAACTGACACCGCAGATTAAAGGAGGCAAATACAGGGAAGGCATGCAGCCCATTCAAGCACGTGGAGGCCACAAAATAACTAATAGGGAATGCTATCATTTCCTTTGAAGGCCTCTTAACGTTACATCAGTTCTTTCCATTTGAGAGCAAAATGAACCAAATATGTATGTCATGGCTGAGAGCATGTAAAGGCTCCAAGAAATTTAAAATGGATGTTGTAGACGTGATGTGAAAGTAATGATGTGACGAATGTGAAATGCAGTTTTATTGCAAACTGGTGTGGCACGTGAAGGGCTAAGAAAGGACGGGCTAAAGAGAAGTATTTAGGGGAAAACATATACAAATAAACCAAACTGAAACTTGGCTCGACAAATAGTGAGCTCAGGTAAACGTCCTCCAGAATTACACGCTTCATCTCTGTCTGCTCTCGCTTCTTCTATCATTACAAGAGCTGTTTTACTCTTTACTTTGGATGTTTTCCAACTACTAGATTATTGCTGCTGAAAGAGGACTAAAGAAATGTCATCTTCAAATATGTTGGATGTGCTCGGAGATGCGTGAGCAGGCCAGCACACAGTGTGTGTGTGTGTGTGTGTGTGTGTGTGTGTGTGTGTGTGTGTGTCTGTTCTGATTAAATAATCAATTCCCACAGGGCCATGATGAAGAGCCAGTCTGGGCTCAAAACGTTCCATATTTCCTAATTCTGGAAATGACACCCAATTATTGTAATTCTGGGGCAACTAAGAAGAATCTCTTGACTTTTAAGCAACACAGATCTACAATTTTCAGGTTTGGTCCCTCACATTAGATGACAGCGATAATTGCTAAAGCTGTACTTTTAAGGCTGTAATATCTCTATTTTCACTGGTACAGCAGATGAACGAAAACACCCCAAGATTTTCCACTGATGCAACTCTCTCTGTCATGAGACCGAAGGATTTGGACAGTAATAAGATAAGTGATATAAAGACTGCTGTTTTGATACAGACTCAAGGTGGGGAAAACTTTGCAGAACCAAGTTAACAGGTGTAAATGATAAAAAGTGACAAAAAGGAACATTTTTGACATTGCTACTGACAAGTTTTGCACCAGTGCTAAAAATGATCGTCATTAAAAAAATACTGTGTTTATAACCATCGAATTAAATGTTGAAATGTTAATTAAAAATCCAACCCTGCTCTTCTGATAATATCCTCAGAAAACAGCCAGTGCAGTGATTCATGGACCTGAGCATCAAAGTCAGAATATAACAAAAACTAACCACAGGAAATACACAAAGTTACTGCAATTTTATTTTTGTGTGGGCACACTGAAAATGTTATGAATGACCCAGGGGGGGTAAGTCAGGTTACCATGGCAACACAGGGCACAAACACTAAGGCTTTAAAAGTTGTATCTGCTTACCCATCTCGACCTTTGCTGACAATCTTGACTTCAAAGTAGTAGATCCCACAGGCAGCAGGGATTGGGTGTGTGGCTCGCACTGATGCTGCATCTTTGTGGTTCTTTCCATGACCTGATAAAAGAGAAATACAAGGTGTACATGAAGAATATGGTAGCTTATGGTAATAAAAAAGAGCTTTAAAAAAAACAAACACTGGCCTTGCATTTGATTCCTGATTTTCTACCAAAGTCTCATGATATGGCATCTGCTTGCAGTAGCACCGACCTGGGTTCTTAGCATTTTCATTGGCTAATTAGACATGGGCACTCAAACATATCTGTATTTGTTGTGCTACATTAACATTTTTTGCCATAAATTTGATATCTGGTCAAAAAAACATAAAAAGTAGAAACTGACTTTTAATGCAAGAGACAAACACATTGACAAATAAACTTAACTTATATTTTGTTGTCATTTTTACAATTGAAGAAAAAAAAAAAGATCATTGACATGTGAACATCTAGTCTACTAACTTATAGTGCACATGGCGTTTTCAAATGTAAATAAGTAACTAGGTAGAAGTGTACAAAAGGCCACCCCCAAACACCAGGTATCCATGGACATTGCCCATTGCCTTTAAAAAGACACTGGTTTACATTTACACTTGGTTGAGACACAGCCTGCTAAAAGTTGACCAAATTATGCTTATTTTTGCGACCAAATTTGGAGATTTTTCAAGGCGCTGGGGAAGTAGAGTGACCCTTTATAACTTTTAAACCTTTTAAAGGATTTAGATGTAAAAGGATGTCTTTTTGTAAATGTCTTTTGAACAACCTCAGAAGGTAACTTTTCACCTTCAACTTTTTAACCTAATCTCAGCATTCTTCAGACATCAAAGCTTTCTTCAATGTCTTTTTATAAAGGTTTTTTTCTGTGTAAGGGGGACTGGATAATGCATATGCACATCTCTATAAATATGACCAAAAAATGAATGCGTATGCTCATATCTGCCTTGGTGTATACACACAGTTTTGGCTGGTAATATAAACAGAGCTTTCTGCATCTGGCCCCAGGTCTTTTGCAATAATGTTCTGAACAGACAAAAGACAGAGTGGTGTGGCCAGAGTAACGGCAGACATGTTTGATGAAGACCAAAGGCAGCTTTTCAGAAGAATCTCATCTAATCTGAATATGGCAACAGAAACAGCTGTAGGTTTGATAACTAACCTCACTGGCATCTGTTTTCTTATTTTTTCCCCCTACATTTCCACAAGGCTGTGTTAGGCTTGCACCACAAGGCTGAGTGATCAGTGAGGCACAGATTATGCTCAGATACGCGTGAATTTCTCAAATAACATTCATCTTTTTGTTAAGGTGACTTTTCTATGAATAGGTTATACAGGGCATTGATTTAACACAGTCTGGTAAAGATGTAGACAATGAGGTCACAGGGCTCATGTATTGTGTCTGGACCAATTAGATTTGAGCACAACACACATTACTGTCTGTCATTCTATATTCAGATGGCTGCTTATGCAATCCCTCGGGTCATGAGGGAGAGAGAGAGAGACTGATATGTTCAGTAGTGTTGTATAACTGCAATCTAGCCTCTACAGTAAGCATGTGCATCTTTTTCTGTTACATGTAATCGCACCATTGACTGGGCTCACCTGTCACCACACATAACAAGTCACTGAGAGCTCTGTGTGTGCATGAAATGTAGACAGACTGTAACCTTAAACGAAGCAGCTGGCTGTCAGCAGACACCTTGAGGCTGTTGCTGTTTGTTGTGTGTGAGGGGGACATAAGTGTGGTCACTAAAATACAGCTATACATACTATAGAGTGGAAGAGGAAGTTAGAAATATACTGGCTCGACGTGTTTTCGTTTTTTCAAAAAATACTCTTTCTTAGTATAGCATCAGTTGTACAGGTTTACGGTAACAACACCTCTTTAACTGTGATCCTAACTTTAATGGGGTATTTATGATATTTTTTATTTATTTTTTTAATAAGAATGCAACTATGACACTTAAAAGATCACAGTGCCATAATTGATAATGAACTAAAGCATGTTAGAGTCTGAATGACATAAACACTATATAAAATATCCACATATGCTAGCCCATTAGTGTTTTTTAGGAAGGAAAAAAGTGACATGACGTTCACTAACACTCAATTTTGCATCTTTTCTGACCCACAAATCCACTATGGTATCAATGCTTGTTCTATCATGTTTACACATGTGACCAGCGTGCCTGTGTGTGTGTGTGTGTGTGTGTGTGTGTGTCAGCCAGTGGTCTAATTTTAGACCTCAGTAGGCCAGCAGGTCTCTTTGGAACTACATAAATGGGTATGTGAGATGGTTACTACCGTTAACCAAAATGTCTGGTTTATAATTCTGCATTCATGCCTGTCTGTGCTGATTAGGCCGTTGTGGTTTTTCATTTGTATTAGATAAGAAACTAAGAGAGTAACACTGTTGTAAAGCCATTACCAAATTTAAATGAAAGGCCATGTGATTTAATATTAAAGCTCTGGCAGTATTAGACATTTCTGCTGTTGTGTGACTTTAAACCTCTCCACAAGAGTTCAAGGATCAACTGTTAATGTCCTGTTCCTCTTCACCCACAGCACTGTGTGGCCTTAATTGCTTACTAGAATATCAGCAGTCTGCCTCCAGGGTGTATTTTTGACCACTAGCAGAGGCAAAGTGCAAAATCTATCAGTTCAATAACAGCAAGCACAACAAAGACCAGAGCAACACGTTGCTAAATGCCTCACTGTGTCAAAAGAAGCAGACGAGTCCATATCACTATGTCAACATCATAAGAAAATTAGAGGATTTATTTATAGTATGAGGAAGTACAAAAGTTCTTATATGACTTCATGAGGGAATTAATGCCTTTTATATTAGAGCCTAGCTGACACCTCAACACCACCACCATATACTCAGCTATGACACTACTAAGCTACAGACTGTGCTAGGTATTAAAAAAAATGAATTCATAGTTGCTTTGCTGTTCAGACTCTTTGATTACATCTCTTATTTAACTTACTACAAAATAACTACAGTCTTTTGGACTGGTAGAGACTGATAAATTGGTTATCAAACGTGTCCTCAACTAAGAAAATACTTCGGACAAAACAAAAGTGAATACAACAGTTTGGGCATGTGGCCATACAGCAGGAGGCTACGTATTACTTGTTTGTGCACACAGATACACCTGGCACTTATGCTAAAAGGTTTGTATCTTCTGTTTTGGTCTCCCTGAGGCAGATTATGCTACACAGCAGCACTTTATCACTGTGGCCTCTAAGAGATATGATGGCCTAGTTAATAATAGATGGAAAACTGGAAATGGTGTTTTTCCAAGTCAGTGATATTAATTATTTTTAAGTTACTTTATTTCCCATCTGATGAGAATGCTGATAAAATCTCATACAGTTACGGTTAAATAAAATCTGAAATTAAAGATGCTATACACTGTTTGTCTTAAGTTAGCAATATACTACAAATATACTATGAGATAACAACATTGTTGCCGTTCTACTGACAATACATGAATGCAAAACAAGGGTTAGGGCCACGTGTCAGCGCTTTACCTTATCCCTTGAAAAACGTTAATCTCTGAACTTTAATTATGTGTCTTCTGCCTTGATAAGAGCTGAGGTAGAGGTATGTTTTCATTGCGATTTATCTACCTTTCTATCAGGTCTCAGGATTATGCAGGTCAAAGTTAACAAAACTTGGTGGAGAAGCTGAGCATAAGCAGAGAAGGAAACTATCTAAATTTTAGCCTGTATCTGGATCACATCCTTCATAGTGTGCTGCAGGAATGAGTCTTAAAAATTCATAAATGAGACAGGATTTTTCATTTCTAGTTCCATTTTCTAGACCAGATTTTTGTTTAGATGCTGCAAATATGATAACAAGATGTTTTAAATATTTTCACATTTTTTCTTAAAACACAGAAGTATACACCCTGCATGTGAATACTAAAGGTATTACATGAACATGTGTTAGCACATAAATGGCTAAATAAGGCTACAGACTTCAGGGAAATTCAGCACCAACTGATCACGCTAAAAACAGGTGCTTAGTAGTGTTTGTATTAACGTCATGCATTTGATGTGTAGTTTGTTTATAGCCTAACAGCTGAGATCTGTATCTCACAATTGTATTTATGCTAAAGAATTTTTTTAAAAAGTAGCATAAACTTTTATTTCCCATTATTTCTCATATTTTATGCAACAATTCAAAACCCGATCAAAAAACTGCCATTGGCTTTTCGTCAAAGGAACCAGGGTGAGGCTAACTTACAGGGTGGCCTATTAAAAATCGAATCCCTGCAGCAAAGTAATAAAGCATTAGTTTTGCAGAGGATGCTCTTTCAAGTTGCCCTGCTTATTTTTTGCTAGTTCATGGAGTCAGTTTACACTACTACACTCACCAAATGTTTAAATATGCTTTATATGACTGTGGTATTCCACAGTCATATAAAGCTCCAAAGCCAAGCCAAAACAGGCAGTTATGACAACCTTAATGCTTCCATAAGAACTAGGAGAGTAAGTAGCAGCCAACTGCTGCTATTCAAATGAACTGGTTTAACTAATCATTAAGTGTGAACACCTTTATGAAAGCAGATGTTTTGGAAGTTTGCTGGTCTGGAGGATTCATTTGTGTTGTATATATTAGAAATTGATATTAGATATTAGGGAATGAACTAAAACAGGAAACAATTATTTTAACGTATTTTTGTTCTACAAGCTACTGAACCACTGGATTGGATTTACTCAGACTTTTTCACATCACTAATTTCAAACTAGTTCTAGTTTGAAAGCAACAGGTGTCTAGTTTTCATATAGATGCAACAGAAATATTATCAAACTTAAGCCTGATGACCAAAAGTATAAAAAAAATACCACATGCTGTAATATATGTACACACTTATTTTCACTTATATCTTATTATCTTTCTATCCGTTTTTAACCAAGTTCACATTTCCTTAACTCACTTTACTTTTGTCACAGCAGTTGGAGAATTTGCACCTTTCTTTCTTAGGCAATAAACCAAAACTTAACGATCATTAGAGTTTAAATTTGTTCGTGGCACAATTTCTAGCACACACTGACAAAGCAGAGTTACCATAAATGTGTTTGGCTTTGTGGCTGGTAGCAGGCAGCATTCAGAGATCTTCAATGAAATATACATCAACGAGTAAACGGAGGCAACGTGCCAGCTATTCAGCCTGCTAAACCTTCTGAGTCAGAGCCAATTCTCCAACATAGAGTCATACATAGAGTTTGGGCAGCATAGCTGTGCCAATTTTCAAACTCATGCTGCACTTGGAAATTTCAAAAAAATTATGATGGAACTCAATTTGGACCACTTCGGCCAATTCCAATTACTATGACTTCATCATGATGGCAACAAGTAAAAGTTAGCGTAATATAGGCTCTGAAACATGTAACATAATGATGCTTGGCAGGCTATTGTGCTCTTTTTTTATAACTAAACAGTGTTGCAAATATTCACATGTCATCTGTCATAAGAAGACAAATAAAAGTTTTCAACCTCTGAATTGAATCAGAAAATCAGCATTAGCAAAAATTAAATCAAAATGTAAAAAAAAAACCATTAGGTCTTTCTGAAAATACTAACAAACTTGTCTTTAAAAGTGTCAGTTCAAAATAGGTCAAAAGTATTTAAATATCTGAGTATGCAGATCGAACACAACATAAACCAAAAAGAAATAACTCCCCCTTTAGTAGACTCACTGCAAAATGTACAGTGCAATAACAAATAACCTCTGAAAATGATGGCCAAGTGTGACCTTTATGAACTCATATCTAAGATTTCTACCTTCTGTATCTTCCAGTAACTTTCCTTGTGATTTTCCACTAAAATTGCACTGTGTTTAATAGACTTTGCTAGTTCAAGTTGTCCTGAAAGAGCAGCTCTTTGGGCAACTATGAGCAATTAGGTCCTTGTACGGTGGACCCAGGGCTTTTGTCTAGTAAAGTATACAGGCTGTACGCCTCCACAAAATTCTGCACAAATCCACCTATGCAGACAACCAAACTATAAACAGTAATGTCATCTTAGGTTTTTGGGGCTCTGGATAACACCAGGGTGGCAGTTATGTTAAAACGTAGTCATGAGGTAAGGAGTGACTATGAGAACAAGTTCAAGGAAAAAAGTGGTTGCCACACACCTGTTCGTGTACAGTCGTTTCAAAAAGCGATTGCCCTCTAAACCTAATAACACTTAGCAGCAACAACTGCAATCAAGTGTTTGCAATAATGACCAAGGAGTCTTTTACAGCATTGTGGAGGAATTTTGGCCCACCCATCTTTGCAGAATTGTTTTAATTCAGCCCCGTTGGAGGGTTTCCCAGCATGAACCGCCTTTTTAAGGTCATGCCACAGCATCTCAAAGGGATTCAGGTCAGGACTTTGACTGGGCCACTCCAAAGCCTTCATTTTGTTTTTCTTAAGCCATTCAGAGGTGGACTTTGGAGTGTTTTGGATCACTGACCTGTTCCAAAACCCAAGTGTGCTTCTGGGTTGAGGTCACACAGATGGCCAGACATTCTCTTTCAGGATGTTTTGGTAGACGGCAGAATTCATGGTTCAATTTACTACAGCAAGTCTTCCAGGTCCTGAGGCAGCAAAACAGCCCCAGACCATCACACTACCACCACCATATTTTACTGGTGGTATGATGTTCCTTTTCAGAAATGCTGTTACTTTTACACTAGATGTAATGGGACGCACAACTTCCAAAAAGTTTAAGTTTTGTCTCATCAGTCCACAAATTATTTTCCTAAATGTCTTGGGGATCTTCAGGATGTTTTCCTCCAAAACTGAGACGAGCCTTTTTGTTCCTTTTGCTCAGCAGTGGTTTTCATCTTGGAACCCTGCCATGCAGGCCATGTTTGCCCAGTCTCCTTTAATGTGGAGTCATGAACACTGACCTTAACTGAGGCAAGTGAGGCCTGCAGTTCTTTGGATGTTGTTCTGGGTTCTTTTGTGACCTCTTGGATGAGTCATTCTTGCACTCTTGGGGTAATTTTGGTGAGCTGGCCATTCCTGTTATTGTTCACAACTGTTCCTTGTTTTTGCCATTTGTGGATAATTGCTCTCACTGTGGTTTGCTGGAGACCCACAGCTTTGGAAATGGCTTTAGAACCTTTTCCAGACTGAGCGATCTCAATTACTTTGCTTCTCATTTTGAGAAACATGACAAAGTGTGACAAAAAATACAAAAAATAAGAAATCTGGAAGCGGGCAAACACTTTTTAACACCACTGTATGTCTAAAAGATAACATATAGGCAGTCATTAAAACCTTAAGAGTATCTTAAGAGAGGTTGAATGACAGGATCCACTTTTAGGATAAAGCTTAGAGAACTCCTGGTTCTCCTCTTTTAGCTGAAGTATTTCTGAAGTGTGAAAAAACAGCAAGGTAAAATCCAACATTTGTTTCCTTGGTTACGGTTACACAAACAAAAGCTGGAGTCTACCGATCCCTAAAACGGGTGTTATCAGAAAACCCTCTCCTCTTTCACTGCAGCCTTTCTATTTGCTTTTATATTTCTATTCTCTACAGATTTAGATAAGGCCATTCATGCTTTCATTGCATCTCATCGCAGTGCTCTCTATTTCTATTCCTACCTTAGTTTAAAGTCACTTTCAGCTTTACAGCTCATTTGGGATGCAGCAGTTAGGATTGAAACTGCTGCCAAACAAAGAGGCCATAATATTCCCGAGTTCAGCATCTCTTACTGGTTATCTCAGAGATTTAGAAGTCATTTAAAGTGACAAGAAGGGAGGCTTTTGTGCTTTACTTTTTCATTTTCCATAAAAAGCTGCCAAATATTAAACAGTACCACCACAGATGTATAAAAATCTTCTGCTGCTCACGAGTTCAACATGTTAGGCAACAGAACATGTATAAAAATATTCATTTCATGTTTAAACCTTTACATGAATAGTGCAGATGCAAAATATAGACCAGCTCTTGTGCAAAGGGAAAAAAGGATTTCTTTTTCTTTTGAGCAAGGTAAAGGAAGCCTTCCTGAAGTGCATCAACCTGGTTACGCTAACGGAGGCCGGTGAAGGTGAAGTGTGATGGTTTTAATATGAAACATTTTTTGCAGTCTTCCTCAAAAATAGCTGAATTGTTTTCATTCATTTGCTTCATTTTAAATATCTCAACTCAGTGAAGCTGAGAGGCTCCAACAGTAATTTGTATTCATTATTATTATTATTGTCATTATTTCATTTTTACCTTTAAAACCACAGCTTTAGACCCAAAAATCGCACTGCTTTCTCCAGTTTCTGCAGGATGCTACCAAATGATGCATACCAAATGATGTAGACAAAATCTTTTTTACATACGTGTTTTGTTATTTTTAAAGCCCGACCGATCGATGGGCTGTCTGTCTGTGATCCAGCTAATGATGCTTGAAAACAAAGCAACTGAATTTCTTTTTTTTTCGTGAAGATGTTCCAACACTCATCCAAGAGGCTTCTTCAGTGTAAAACAACTGGTGGAGAGTCCCAAGTATTTAACCCCTAGTTAACTGCCACTTATCCCATCTGCCACAGAGTGGGACGCTATAACATTATTCCTCTGACAGGGAGAATTTATATTATAAGACAATAAATACTCACAAAAATTAGGAGTTAAAAAAAATCCATCCATCCATCCATCTTCTTCCACTTTATCCGGGGCCGGGTCGCGGGGGGCAGCAGCCTAAGCAGAGAAGCCCAGACCTCCCTCTCCCCAGCCACCTCCTCCAGCTTGTCCGGGGGAACACCAAGGCGTTCCCAGGCCAGCCGAGAGATATAATCTCTCCAGCGTGTCCTGGGTCTGCCCCGGGGCCTCCTCCCGGTGGGACATGCCCGGGACACCTCACCTAGGAGGCACCCAGGAGGCATCCTTGTCAGATGCCCGAACCACCTCAACTGGCTCCTTTTGATGTGGAGGAGCAGCGGCGCTACTCTGAGCCCCTCCCGGATGGCTGAACTTCTCACCCTATCTCTAAGGGAGAGGCCAGCCACCCTTCGGAGAAAGCTCATTTCCGCCGCTTGTATCCGCGATCTCGTTCTTTCGGTCACT